>CAJDSM010059312.1:386-16347 GCA_903981925.1 Ostrea lurida | reverse complement strand
ATTAGTAAAATTACAATTTGTACTGTAACCAGGCCATTTGAACCCAATGATCAACTACTAAAGCCTGTTATTGGGTAGGACAGCCATTAATCTATACTAACGACATAAAATTACGAAATGACTGAGTTCTAACGTGACTTTTGAAACCATGATACTAACCATCAGCAATCCTTTGTAGTCTGTACACAATGTACGTCTCGTACATTCGATCCATAACTGACTATAGTGTCAGTGAGCACAAGCTCTCTCTGACCGTCCATGCGGAACATGAGTAATCGAGAAAGACGAAACACCATATTTCATCGTGTTTCATATTAACATTTTATATACCACAGAAATATGGTGTGAAGATTTGAAGAATTACGGAGAAGCTTAGGAAAAGCAAACCATTGCGTTGTGTTGTATCATAACAGTAGACCAAGCGCCAGTCTTGTTAGTTTGACCACTAAATCCTGGATGATAATAATGAATAAAGTCTGGTCCCGTAGAAATTGAAAAGCAGGTTATACTAAACAAAAGAGTACAATTTCACGTGCTCCACTCAGAAATCTTCAACAAAGATTACTATTTGGGGAGAGACGTTCATCTACGAAAAGCCTTACGAAGAATATAGAAATTACGCTCTGTCGGGTTATAGAGTTCAGCTTTCGCTGAGACATTTACACAGCACCTTAACGAGAAGTCCTTAACAGTTTTTGTTGCTATTATTTTTATATGTTTATATATTTTTTACAAAGTGATTACGAGTTATCAGTGTCTAAAATATATAATTATTTTATAACACCCTTGTTCATCCTTACATGGTTTGTCCCATTGCCACCCAACTTGACGGGTTTCCAGATCGGTATGAGATATTGAAATGTTATCATAAAATACGTAATATCTAATAACATTAATCCGGATTACTTCGTATTTATTCATTGGGGAGATCTGTGTATAAATCGATAATTATACGATTTCGTTCACCTTACATCGTTTGCATGCACAATTGGGTTTCAGATCGTATAATGATGAAATTTGATCATAAAATACGTTAATATCTAATAACATAATCCGGCATTATTCCTATAATTTGGTGAAAAATAAATCGAACTATGTAGGTTTATTAATCATTAGATACGTGAAGTATCACAATAACTAGGAACAGAAACCGAGACGTGCCCCCACTAAGAGGACCAGCAATGAAATGAAGAACCAGCTATATAAAAGAAACTATACCCCACCGCGCCTACAAAGAAGGTACTCACCCACAAAAATGCACACATTACACTCAGCTGTATATGAAAAACAAGGAAACATACATAATCACATATATATATCTTTAAAGCGAGACACGTCACGCGAAGTTTAGCTTTTAATGAGAACTAAGTTCACTAGAAAAGGTCTTTAAATGAAGATATTAATCGCCTTTGCAATCCTCAAATTCCTTCGATGAGACAATAACAACACATTGCCAGTGAGCCACACAGATTCCCTTTTGATAGGTACACCCCTCTGTGAGGGCCCTAACTGTAATTCATAAAGCACTTATTATATAGAGAAAATACACCTTAGTTACACATAATCAGTCATTCATCTCACACATTGGCTTCATTTCAACTAAGTAGATACACGTGTTAATCAGCCTTTTTCGTTGCTAGAGGGACTCTTAGTGATTCCATGCTATAAATTTTAACAATGGACCGTCATTGAACATATAAAGATTTCGTATACGTAATGATACAGTGTAGCTTCGACCCTAGTCTGTGATATATCGGTGTACACCATGTATTATCATAGGCTTGCATTATTCCTCCATTATAAATATCAGATGTGCTATGAAATCAGCTTCATGTTACTGGAGCTAAAATATATAATTATTCTCAGAAGGGATCAGAGTTTACCATAGATTTAAAGCTTAAACCTTGAGGGCAGTCGAAAGAAATAGCATATGGAGTAGCTTAAGTGTTTTTAATGGAATGATGCACGTGTTACAGAAGACACATTCTCACCAGACATTATAATACAATGCAAAATTATACCAAAGTGTATGTTGCGAAATATTGATATCAAAAATGAATATTCGCAAACCATGAGTCAGGAATCAAATTCTTTATCAAAACTTTTCAATGTTTTGCTCTCTATTATGACATTTCCCATTTTCTCATAATTGCGCGTTGTGCAATGGTGTTGCTAACAAAATGCGCAAATAATATTGACAAAATATACATTGGTGGCCTTCAACCTATTCCAATGCTGAGATACGCAGAACAAAGGATAACAAAGACTGCTAAAAAAAATAAGTATACAATTATTAAGCGAGCAGCTCTCCCACTTGAGAAAAATGCTGCCTCTGCACCGGACTATCCAAATTACTATCTGTTCACTGACTACCTCATCGCCCTCTCCTAAAGAAAGATGCACAATTTACTCTTTCTTCCCCCCCAGATATACTCACACGAAGTACTGAGCAACAAAACCAACAAATCCAAAGATAGTTCATACCGAACAAAAGTTATTCAATATATTATAATAGATAATGTACAACATGCAAAAATTTCGTACTCTTGGTGAACATATCTTTTTCTATATCTTCCCTATTAACAGCTCCTATATAGATGATTTCAATTGACACCAAGATACAGATAGTGCTTTTTTTGGGCAACCTGGATGCTGTGCTTGCTTTACGTAGCAGTCCGTCTGTCTTCATTAGAAATCAATGTGTTTTAACCTGCCTCGTCACGTGATTGACAGCGATCATTGACACGAAACGGAGCGGGTTTTGATTCCTTACCTCTGAACACTAGAAATTCGATGGAAGGCAAGCATCCTTTAAAAAAAATGTACATGTACATGTATATTCTAATAGTAGCAGATCGAAGTTCAGTTCAAAATTGGTACCGATATAAGTTAATGTACAAAGAAAACATACTCAACTCAGTTCCTTCTTCCACACATTCGTGTTGTGGGGGAGGGGAGGGATGGGGGGCTGCTCCGCTATGTAGGACTCACGTTTAATCACCTCGTACATACGAAGAATATTGCTCCACGAACGGTTTGCTTGATGATTTTGCTGCGTTTGTTAACACAGAGGTTCCGATGTAAGTGTTCTTGTTGCATGTCGGTGAAGCCTCATTCAGTCGACCTGTCTCGTCGGTAATATCCATAGTCTTCTGAGAACACCAGAGAAGAATGGATGCTGAATAAGATCAACGACTTAGTTATTGTCCGTGATACTTACTGATTCTCCGGCCTGTGTTCCGACTTGTCTTTTCGTCGGTACGCTCACGAACAAAGTACGCATGTTGTCCCTGGTATCTGATCTGCTTTGTACATTTGCACCGATCTCGAGCGTTCACATTGTCGACATTTTCTCTTCTTTTTTCCGGCAAAGAAAAGGACAGATTAACGCCATAAATTCACCACCACACTGATTCCGAGGAAAATCCCCAGCAACCGCCTCACAACAGATAATCACTGATGAATTATCCGTCAGAATATAGATTGTTCCCGGAGATGTTGGCTGTTTGGTGAAACTGTCATAAATGGACGTGCTTTGCTTTGTCGTTCCGTACAGGAGAGTGGTCCCCCAGACAACACGTTAGACATAACCCTTACTTTTTGTGAGTTTTTCCTGCTGAAGAATATTTCGAAGTACTAGAATATAGTGAGAATAAATCACTGATACTATGAATAATTTAGCAACTCCCAACACCTTCTACAATTTGGACAGCACTTGTCAATACAAATCAACGTATATAAACAGGAAATAGATTACAAATTTGAAATTATATAAATCATCCCATAATAACTCTAAAGGCCAAATAATGGCATAACAAGCGTTTATCATTATCTTCTCGTAATACGAGTGTGCATCATACATTCTCGAAAAATTTTCTACCCTTAAAACAACTTACGCAGTCGCATTTTGCACTAAAATTTTTCAACCACTGTTGTTTTATTATTACCAAGGCCGTCAATGAGGGGGGGGTGGAGCATTGCAACACGCCCATTTGTAAAAGAATTCTAAACCCTTTAACATTGTCCGGGGGTCCTTGCAGCTCCTCATAATCTAGCCTTTAAGAACCCATCCTGGACCAGTAGGGTGCCTAATCCGGCTCTCCCCAGACCTGGAGGAAATTACGACAAATGCTTGAAACCTCTAAACCTACCCAGGGGGCCTTCGTTTGCCCTGGGCCCCTTTTTCCTCAGAGCCACCCTAATCAGACCAGCTGTTAACCTTAAAAGTGTGACCATGAGAGTCTCTGAAGCACCCATCAAGCCCTTGTATGCACACAGTACGATGAAGTACATTGGTACAGCCCTGGAGCCTACAAACCGTAACAAAACGAGATTCATATAAATTTTTTATTTGGTAGAAGTGTTTAAAATATGGTAGTCTTTTGATCGTGCATAGTTGGATCAGATTTAACTTATTGAAGCACACGTATAACATAAATAATAGTTGGGAATGTGTTTGACACGTTGAAAAGCGGATTGCAAGAGGATTAAATAATCCTAATGCAAGGTTGATTGTTACACGGGAGAGGACAATTTTTTTTGCTCCGGTGCTCCCTGAGTAACCTCAAGTGTTGACCCTATGTGTGAGTCCGCTCTTCGTCCGTCGTCGTGCGTCGTCTCTCCGTCCGTGCGTTCCGGGCGTCTACAGACACAATTCGAAAACATATAATTGTATATGCCCTGGGCATACTTGAATAAACGCACCAGCTTACCGAATTTCTGTTTTCAATAATAAATTACGTGTATGTAAGCAGTCTGCTTGCGGACAAGAGTCACCTCTAGTGAAATTATGTTTAAAATTCCATGTCTCTTTGCAACCCCTGGGCCTTTGAGAGTGGGCAAACAACTAAGACATATGTTTTAAACCAGAATGCCTGGGTGAAATCCGCCTAATGACATAGTTGTGACCCAATTTTTTCATAAACATTCTTTAAACTGCTTAACAACCAGTCATGTCTGACGAGAACACCAAAATGTGATAGTATGTAGAGCAGGAAGGCCTTTTACCAAAATTGAGTAAATTGGTGATCCCCGGATGTATCAGGGAGTTCTCCCCAGTGCGGGGCCCAAACTTTATAGTAACATAGATTTTATCATATACAAACATTGTGAAGAAAATGACTATCTTCAGAATGCATTAGATATATAATGCTGAAACATAAGATGGAGATTTATAAAATATTTCACATATCTTCATTCGTATGTAATAGGGAGCGTTTACTCAACCCCAATTTATAAATTTTCATGATCTGTAGCGGATTGGTAGGTGGTACTTTTACGTATTAGGGCGGAGCGGCCACAAAATCTTTGTGTCATTGTATACAAAATGGTGTTTACACAAATTAAACACATTTTTAACATACTTGTTATGATAAAACCGGGTTCCAATGTACTTTGTTCTAAATTTGGCTTAATTGACGCATCATATGGGAGACAAGTGGCACACTAAACAGTTTGTAAATTTGCATGGCTCTTGCACACACCCTTGTGGCACTTGGAGGAAGTATGGATTTCGGCAAAACTATCCAAAATGTTGTGTAATCCACATATTTTCAAAAAATATTCATTTCATTACCAAAACTCGCACAAGTTTGAAGAGAAAACACAAATGCATTAAGTTCAATGAATATCAGCATGAAGCCCTTACTCAAAAGATCTATCGTTCATTTGTGACTCCCCCCATCGTTTGCTTTTCGACGAGTGGGTTACCGGGAGGAAAGCGGAGTGCAAACCTTACATGAAAATGGCAGTATCATCATTGTTTATCATTGTAAAAACATTTAAAAGCTATCCATATTATCAAAATGCTATTATATTAAGTTGGAAAGTAAAAATGAAATATTGTGAAATAATAGGAGAGCCCTGTGGGAAATCAAATTTCAATAGCGCCACAGAACATACGTGTGGGGGGGGTACGAGTGTACCATGGAAAATCAGATATAGATAATCATGTCCATCGTCTGTAGTACAGAAATGGTTTCCCAGACTTTTTAGTGTTAGCCTTATCCACCTAGAATCACCATCTCATGCATAATGGTCTACACATTTGAACATAAGGTGTTCCTATTGAAATTTGTGGGTCAAAAGGGCTCTGGAAAAGGTCCAATGTGCAACCTGGACATCAACCCGAAAGTAGCAATATGGTTTCCGGGTCCACCGAGCATTATGCCTTTCTAACCTAGAAAGGTCTACTATATCAATACATATATACTACTTCTATTGAGCGGGAAGATGCTCTTTATTGGAATTTCATAGGCTTCAAAAGCAGTCAAAGGTACAATAGCCACCTACAACGGACCATTAAAGTTTTCTAGCTAATTTGAGTTTTCATTAGAAAATTCTGAAAACAATCGGCAAAGGATTGATCAAGGAAATAACTTTTTTAGTGATCCTTATGAAGAGGAATCATATGACCCTCATAGTATTGGAAAAGAATATAATCCCATGATGTATATAGAAAGGATTTAAACGCTTCACGACTCCTGTGCATGGCTTATCAGATACTTGAGGCGGGTGGACCCAGTTAAGGCCCTGTGGTTGCCTCTTTGTTTATGTGGAATTGGAGCCAATCAAATTTACACCTATTAGATGTAAGACGAGTCACAAATAATGAAAAATGAGTATTGTATAGTTTCGAACTACAGCCTCCTATATCTTGGATTAATATTTTATTAATTGTCACTACTCAATTTGATCAGAAAGGCAAATCATTTTCATTTGTGTATCAGCTAATTTCTAAAAAATCCGGAGATTTACTTTTTGATTAAATTTTTTATGTATTGTCAAATTGCACCAGAGACATAATGACTAACTTTAGCTTTCAGCCATGCTCGCATTAACATACTAACTTTCTACTATGCTATTGGCAACCAATTTGATTAAATACGATTATCGTATGATGGCTACAATAGCACGAACTAACAAGATAATAGTAGTGAAGGGTAAACTTTGCGGCATCACGCCAAGAACGCGTGTACTTGTAATTTCAACATTCGAATTAGGTTGAGAAGCCATATTCCAAATAATGTATCTCTTGTAAAAATCATTTGCAAACCTTTGTCATTTTTATACATCTCCTTGAATTGTAAATATACAAGCGTTAGGTATGAGTAACGTAATCAAATAAAATCCACCTCTCCATGAGGTGGAACCATACTAGTACATGATTTAGTGATGATGATAACTAGCTGTTGCTGTCATAGTTGTCATGCCATACTTATCGTTACTCTAATTTCTGGAATCAGTGCGTCAGTCCGATTAACAGTTTTCTGTACACCCAAGTCATTCAAGTTAGCCTCAAAATAATGGTTTGTCTACATGCAATTTTAAGTTACTTATTAATATATATAAAGCCACTGTTGATACCCAAATTATTAGTTCCAAGTTCGTCAAAAAAGTGATGATTTGTTCTTCTCCTTCATGGTGCTCATCAACCGAGGACGGTTCTTCTGTTTGTTCTGGCTGCATGTCGTCCAGTATCTGCTAGAGAGTTATTAATAAAACTAATTTAATTGAATTTAAATTCAAATTACCGGTCTGGTGGGACAGTGCATAAGAATAATTCTACATGTCCATCAAGTGCGATCAGAATTAAACAATATTTTATTCGAACAAAACTGAATATGTGAGATGGGATCGGGCATGCAGGCATCTGCCTAGTTTAGCCCTCTCGCCTAATGGTATTTACGTATGTTTTACATATTTAAATACTACGGGCATGTTATACTTGGCACGACATCCGATTATGTGGATACTAGTGTCTCTGCATCACAGTTGGACGTTTTAAGACATAATGCCCATAATTAGCGAAGTACATCCATGAGGCCATTCCTCTCCGTATAAACCCCGGCGAACAAACTGTACAGGATAACATGTTACATTATAATTATAAATCGACTAAACTTCGTATAACGGTTCATTGGAAAGGTACAAATCAAACATTGGTGAATTACTTATGACTGTGGTATTCATTAGGAATATTAGTTGTGTTTTTTTCCAATTTCTATGGCCAGGTATATACAATGTATATTATATCCGGTTCAGCTGTTAAGGAGTGGTTCACGATCAAAGGTGAAAACCTATTGCCATTGGTACTGGCAAGTCCGTTTTGTTGTGACCTACTACTCAGCTCATTTTTAGAAAACATTAATGCTTGTATGTACAACTATTATTCTATGAATGGTCAAGCTCGGATCATTATAGGACAATTACGTTGCAAATTATTTGATTGTTTTGATCTCAAATACGCACCTCTCTCTCCCCAGGAATCTTTGGGGTGGGTGCGGGAACACTATGTAAAGAAGCTATCAGCTTTAAGAATTTACCTCGATTTCAACAGGTGTATCCTCTATTATTCCTCCGCTACCATCTTTAAAATGAAAAAACAAAATCACTAAAAATTCAAAAGCAAACAACCCCCAATGCTCGGCTGAATTCAAACTACAATATCGTTCATTGGTAAAGCAGGAAGGCTTCGACCAAAATTGTAAATTTCATTTATAGTCTCTAATGTCTAGGGTTTGCTCCGATTTCACGACGGTAGGACCAAAACTTCGTGACTTCGGGGTACGGATGAAAGTTACGCATCTTTCTTTTAAAATGCTTCTTGGATATGCAAAAACGTTGAAATCAACATATGATGGTGCTACATGTAATCTATGTATTTTAGGTTATTGTATATGTTTTAGTTTCCTTCATATATTTTTACTCAAAAATATTTTTGTAATTTTTTATTGCTTCCAGGTTTTGGTTCCAGGATGAGACAAAAATGCGCACTGTGGCGACTAGATTATAACTACTTTAAGGATTTCATCGTTGAATCAGCACTGTCAATTGCTTCTTTATTTGATTGATGCGATGCCCTGAGGTAATCCTAATGTATGGAGTAGATATAAGCAGAGAGTGGATGTATTCTTATCGAAATTGTGTAATTATCCCATGCCTGGATAGGGTTTCTCGTTCCAACGTCATTATGTCATATACTGTATAACCTTTACATGCTAAACAAATTAATTTGACTGACAGTAAACAAAAGTAAAATTTCAGAACTTTGTTCTCCGTAAGGGGCAGGAAGTTAAGGTCCCATCATTCCGCATTGCCTTCGTTAGTTGTGTGTATATTAAATGAGCGTCATTAAGTTCGTAGAAAACTCCAATCTCAGCGATTTTGAATGTCTGTTTTTTTGGTCGCAATTAATAAATGATTTATACATGTTATACCTGAAAAAGTGTGGCGCGGATCGTCCTAATAAGGATATCCGTGAATTGACTACAAGACTAAAGGTTCATATAAGAACAATTAGTGATGCACCCCTTGATATTGACTGAATGGTTATAAAATCTTTAAAAAAAGGATAGCCCATGTCAATACGGTGTAAATTTTGCCAAAAACTTCATCTTGATTAAGGCTTTTGATTCGTATTGAACTATCAAATTTTTTTAAAGAAGGACCTGGAAAGCCTTTACCAGATCATTTTCATACATTTTCATGGCTTTGAATTACCGCCCTATCGTAAAATGAATCTTAAGCGTATAATAGTAACTGTATGTGGATCAGAATTCCATTCGCAACCAAACTAATCAACTAATATACCTCGTCTATAAAATATCATTGTAGGCACGCATGATGTGCCGGGATTGGCCGCTCTAAAAATAAGGTCTTCCTTGTAATCTTCGAGAGTCCGAGAATATTTACAAATCGTCACATTTTCTATGGATTCTCTTATGTGCTATGATAATTCTAACATTCCCCTCCTCCATTTCAACTTTGCGGCTTCTGTGTTTTACTCTTGCATGTAGTTCTCTTTTCTAGGCTAATTATACGAACCTATTGATTTCCTCCGGAAAGCACACTAGATAATCAAAAGTTGTATGATGAGCTAACCTTTCGACAAATTTTGCTGAGCGAAGCATAAAAGGCAAGAAACACCTCAATATGAAGTGATGGTCTATAGCTGTTGCTCCTTAACTTGAGCATCTCGATGAGTACAGTGACGGAAGCTATTTGTCACCTTTAAGAATATACATGTTTTCCACTCGTGGAGAGGGGTTTGACTATTGGCCTATATCTGACTATCTCTATCTTAATTATTTTAACCAACAGAATGATGATGACTTGGCTTGATATTCAGGGATAATTGTTATTAAATCGTAAATATTAAATGTCTAGGTCCAGGTTCATTTATTATAGATAATGATATCATATATTTTTCAACAAGGAACATTTACGTTTGTTCCCAGTAATCAAAAAACTAGTGTCCAAATTTCTAAGCGGTCGTCCAATTAAAGAATGACTGAAATAATTGAAGAACTTAATTACCCTTTTTCAACGATTGTTAGAAATTCATTCATAGGAATCTTCTGATAAAATCGTGACGGATGAAAGCTGTATGCATTTCAGCTAGTATCATACAATTTGACCCCTAGATATGGAGGCTCTTATTCCAGCACCAAAATGTTAATATAGCAATTCCAGTCGGGAAAAAATTCTCAAAATCTTTACCTTTACTTTTCTTAGTAAGAATCATGTACAACACCCCAACTTATGATGCTAATGATGATATTGAATTTTACTTGTGAATGTGATATCTTTTTTCATGCATTCTTTTGCAATATAGAATGACGGTGTAAAAAACCTGTCGTTTCTTCAATTTTGTGTTGGTTTAGGAGATCAAAACAGATTGTTCCTGTGGATTTTGCCCGTGACATGGGATCTGGTTGATACCAGTGTACCAATAACCTCAATGATCTATTTTTCCAAATAATCGCGTGTAGGACCTCTTATGTTTGAGGTTTCGTTTCTGCATATACCTCTTTAGAAGTGCTCCGTTTTACTATTACTTGACAATTCGCCTGCACCAGTGTGATAGAGCTTGGATATAGCTTAGTCATTTCTAAGCTATTAATATTGTATGACATACAGAACTGCTATTGAATTTGGAATTTGAACATGCATATTTAACTATAGGGTCAACTGGAATTTATCCAGATTTGATCTAATGAGAAATCGATGGGTTTTATAAGAGTATGAGTAACGCGTAATGCGTACCTGCAAGACGTTCCCCGTTCTCTCTCGTCGGGTTACCCACCAGCATATCCCGTGCTGTATCGATGTTTGTCTCGTGCTGCGGCGGCAAACCTGAACTTCGCACAGACAAACACTCAACACCAATTAATATAGGCACGAGGCTCGCGTGTGATTACAAAACGTTTTCCCTTGGAGATCGATTTGGTTGTCTATTATGGCCAAACGATTGAAGATGCTCGAAATACCAGGTCCATAGCAGCAGCTTTTGAGGCACCGTACTACCTGGGTTACTCCTGTCTCATATTGAAGATTTGACAGGTGACTGAACTTAATCCGCACTGATGCAATATCTGCATTCAGAGGCTGTCTTTCCTTGTTTAACTATAACAGTTTTGTTCTTATTACTTTTTATCTGAAGTATTTTATTCTTGAGCTTTTCTCTGTTATTTTTGTGTATGGTTGGCATGACGCTGGTTATCACTCATTTTGTACGTTTCGTACGTTTAGAATGAGGGTCGCTTTGCACAGGATATCGGTTTTGGCCATCCACACTCGCATGCTTAATTTCGTTTATTTTTGGTATTATTGATGTATCGTTGTACACAGATCCGTAATTGTTTTATTTATCATACTCCGTGCACTATGCTCCATTTTATGCTAATTGGAGACACTGATTTCCATATCAATATAGAATATCACGACGTGAAAACCAACATCTTAAAACAATAACACATTTGAGATGTGCGCCAATTAATTCATCTTGTCCATGCCCAGTCACGAACTCCTCTACTGAAAAAGAATTTCCATGTGTATATCAAACCAAAGACAAGGACTTGAAACATATCCCTTTCTGGTAGTCTATAAGAGAAATGTATATTCTTAATTTTTTCGGGTGATGCGCGGATCATCACCGATATCAATGAGTGAGCCAAAGGTTTATAGCCTGTCTTAAATAATATGCGAGTGGTGATGATAACCTGCATATCAGCCCGAAAAATATTATGATTATTTTTCTAATTCATCATATAACCTATTATATACAACAGCACAATCAACATTACGCTACAATTGTCATATAGAGGACATTGTCACTGTGCTAGGTACCTGAGAAGTCGTCGAGGTTCGTTGATTGACAAAAATCACCTCAGATTCTTAAAAGGTTCTTTTTAACCAGTGAGAATCGCCGCGACTATGGGGACTTCAAACGTGAAATAAAATTAACATTGAGTACCGGGACCACCGGACTTAAGGACTCTGGGTTAACTGAATTCTAATGTAGCGTAACACGATAGCGACCACACATCAATTTCCATTTTTTTCTCAAAATGTCAACTTTAATCTTGGCTTTTACTTTAATTCACTGTGCGGTTAGCTCGATCGATGATGTCTCAGAGCATTTCTCTTCGCAACCTGTGGCACCGATGGTCGTGAGTTCGAGCCCCGCTTGTGCCAGTGACGCGCGGACAACACCAAGACGTGGAGATCACAGGTATTCGGTAGTGGAGTTGACTCCTCACCAAAAACGTGTTCCGGCAGTTCAGAGAGCCAAGAAATCAGCAGGCAGTTTCTGGAGTAATGAAACTCTATAAAACGAGTTCACAGCAAAGCGTTGACAGTTAGATAATAACGGATTCCTTAGCACAATAGGTGCTATACATGTACACCCCCCCCCCCCATCCCCCGCGTTTTGCTTGGAGGTATACAAAGGGTGTCAACTCTATGGAATCTATAAAGGGGACACGAGCTCAACAAGAATCGGTGTGTGTCCCTTCAAACCTTATCCTTCTGAATACCACGAACCAGTATTTATTTGTACAGAACTTTGTGCAAATGTCACATTTGTACGAAAAATGACAAATCAGTGATACCCATAAATTAAGATTCGTAGTGACTGTAAGGACGTAAGCCTTGGTAGCGTTCCGACCACTTAATCCTCAGTTCTAATCGCTTGAAACCATTGCTCCGTATATCTATAACATAGTATTCAAAGGGGATACATGAAAGTATTTCTCGGATATTTTCTATATGACGATGTACATGGTATTTGCTTATGCTGTAAACAGATACAATGCAAAATAGTTTCAAACACAGAAAAAAAGGTGTCAGTTGTATGCCTAAAAATGTTCTGATGACCATAACTTTTCGAAGTAAAATACTTTGACCTGCCAATTCTAACGTTGTATCTACGTAAGATGAGTGTAACCATCTCGTGGATATTAATGGAGTTACTAGAAAGAAAAGATGCGGAACACATTATTTGAAGATATTAATTTATATTGTTTGTGTAATCTTTTCTAAAAAAATTTTTTTTAAAATATCATCGCTATGATCTAGGAGAAGAAATAGCTTGATATAACAAATACCCTTCCTTTTACGAGCTTTATCCGAATTAGACTTGAACATTGGTGTAACAATGATCAATGCGCAATTAGTAGAAATGTACATTATTCGTCCAAGACAGGGAGGAAGGTAAAGAGTCCTATTATTTTCAATATATGCTAATAGGTTGTGGAGATAAAGATGAGGATTGTTTAAGTGAGCAAGTGAAAGCTATTCATAGTTACATATAGATATCTGTGAAATTTTTAGTGACAATTTCTTCATTAGTCATGCTACATGTATTCACTATGTTTTGACCAGAGATTTAGGGGTGATCGGCCTAATGATTTTTATATGATGTGAATCACTTCCTAGCTTTCTGGAGGTGGGCTGAGATAATTACCTCAAGTATTCACCTCAGCGTGAATAATCAAGGATTATTTGGATCTCAGGACTCGCCACACTGCCACGAGTCGATCGATTCTCCTCCTTACGTGGTTAAAGGGGCATGGACACTTTTTGTAGCCTAAAAGATGTTAGCATTTAATTTTCATTTTTAATGTTTACAATGTCACGTTATGGTAGTATTAATGTCAGCAAAAATTGAACGTCATTTGTTGAGTTGCAGAGAGAAGTACAAACATTCACAAAATCTCGCTACTGTAAGACAAAGGCTCGATCCATGTTTTCGTTTACCTAGTATTGAAATATGCTAGTATCACGTCCATTAAAAGCAGTATAGTTTTTCCAAGATTACAAGTCATCATTGGAACAAAGTAAATAGTTTCATATTTTCCAATCATCTAATAATTTGTTTTGAAAACCATATAAAGTAGTTTTCTGTTGAAGGCAATCTGTTTATGTAGATGTAGAACAAAGGCTTGATGCCCTGTTTGTTTACATTGGCAAATGATGAATTGTAGTGCTTATCTCACTTGAAACTCAACCAAATGACGTTCAAATTTTTGCTTGACCATTATGAAATATACCATAAGTGAGCATTGTAAAACATTAAAAAGCCGAGAATTCAAGTATTATACAGCTTAAAAAGGCGATTGGTTAAAGCTAACAAAAAGTACGTGTCCATGACCCCTTAAGAGCATATGTAGACAATTCCGTAATAATTGAAGGATTCAAATCATTAATCATATAATAAAACTACATTATTGACTGCTTTAATCGGTTCTATATACGAATGCATTTTTTAGACTACCTCGGATCTCGCGTGAATTATGTACTTCGATAGGTGTCTAAAGTCCATCGTACTTGACCTCAAAATAACTGGAAATAATTGATACTTTCTACAATAACAGAGAGTCTAAAAAAGGGAAGTGTTTTTATAACTCAGTTCATTGATTCAAAGGTAGTGCTCTTCTATCATTTCCTACTCACCGTACTCTAGAGTTTCAATAACGCGTCATGTATTTTATGTATCAAAGCGTATACAACATTGACATTGTCACATCCCAATTTTGAAAATCTTCCCATCTGTTTTCTCAGTGCCCAAATCAGTGAAAGTACCGTTTCTACAAATTCCTTACATGTTTCCCGTTCAGCTGCTTTCTCCTCCAATACCAGCATGTACACTTAAGGGAAGAAGGTATTTTGTGAGCAACTTTCAAATTGGGGAGAGGGAGACTAATTTTTAAATGAAACAACTTTAATTATATTTACTGCAGATGTTAAAACCTAAGTGCTTTCAAATATCTGTCAAACGTGGAAATTATAATAGTCTTCTAAAATATCAGGATAAGTACGTATTGTAACTGGATGAAGTTAAACAGTTTATTGATTTGAATTAAGTATGATGGTTCAATTCAAAAGGACCACAACTGACGAGTTCCACATCTTCCTCTTGTTATCCAATACAACCCGTCAAAAATCTAAATTACCACATAAGATTCTAGATTCTACTGTACTATGCGTAGTTAAGTATATACACATTTGTACCATGATATAACAATAGGAAATCTGAATCTAAATCTTCCAGATTCAGGGGTTCCCACTACCACGTCCTTCGGGACGATACATTGTAGTTTTTGACTGTTTTTTCTGTGGGTACAATGATAATAATTGTTCTGTATTTTACTACCCAGTATTACAAAGTATTGTTTGTTTTAGCTCAAATAGGAAGAATCTGAGTCATGGTTTGTAATTTTTTCATTTTCGTTTTGTACACTAGCTGGTTTTATATATTGGCTCATGGAGAGCACAGATGAATGTACAATCTATAAAATCAATCTGTACCTCAGACTCAATTTCAGCGTAGAGTGCCATAAAAAATCAAAACTCACAATATGACTGTTCATATCTTCAACTCTTACTAACATTGAGAAAAAACTCAAGAAGCAGCGCAAAAGAAAAAAAGAAAAAAAAATAATAGGGCTTGACTACTCTACATTGTGATAATGAGATAAAGAACTATTTCCCAAGGTACAACGAAGTTTAAAAATAATTTTTCCTTCTTTTGGCATTATTTCTGCGCTATGCCACCCGTATAGATCAGTAGAATTCCTTCCTTCTCCTCGTTTTGGGAAGTTGACGACGGAGAAGCTGAAACCATTCCGTTTGTTATAAAGTGAAGTTGTTAGTTTGCCACTAATGTGTGAATATGAAT
>CAJDSM010059310.1:8584-22737 GCA_903981925.1 Ostrea lurida | reverse complement strand
AATGAAACGAAATTGAACATGAAACGGAAACAATGAAATGAACAGAAATGAACAATGAAACGGAACAATGAATAAACAGAATGACAATGAACAACATGAAACAGAAGAACCAATGAAACGGAAACAATGAATGAAACAGAAATGAACAATGAAACGGAAACAATGAATGAAACAAGAAATGAACAATGAAACGGAAACAATGAATGAAACAGAAAATGAATAATGAAACGGAACAATGAATGAAACAGTAATGAACAATGAAACGGAAACAATGAATGAAACAGAAAACAATGAAATGAAACAATCAATGAAACAGAAATGAACAATGAAATGGAAACACATGATTGAAACGGAAAACAATGAATGAAACGAAAGAAATGAAAATGAATGAAAACGGAAACAATGAATGAAACAGAAATGAAACTAATGAAACGGAAAACAATGAATGAAACAGAAATGAAAATGAAACGGAAACAATGAATGAAACAGAAATGAACAATGAAACGGAAACAATGAATGAAACAAAACAATGAAACGGAAAATGAACATGAAAAGAAACAATCGATGAAACAGAAAATGAACAATGAAATGGAAATGAACAATGAAATGAAACTGACCAAAATATGTTTGAAAAATAAACCTGATATCAAAGACATGACGGGCTGTTTCAATAAACTGGAAACCAAAGATGCAAATGAGATGTGAAACCCATAAAACTGGATAAACAAACTTACAAAAAATTAAAATTTTGAATGTGCAAAGAAACTAAAAGCTAAGAACTTCTGAAAAACAAACAACAACTGTATCAAAACAAATAATCAAGCTCTGAAAACCAAATCTGAAAAAATTGAAGTGAAAAAAGCTGAAAATGTTGCAAAAAACAGAAACCAATGAAATCAAATGAAAAAAAATATGAAATTAAAGAAAAAAAATACATCAAAACTTGGAACCAAAGAAAATACCACTACACAGATGTGTGAAGCTCACAGGGACAACAAAAGTCACATAGCCTAACACTGATATCCAAAAGCAAATTCACAGAAAACTTTCAACAATTGTCAGAACAAGACTCTCGAAAGTGGGAAGTGCGATTAACTGATGTGCTAAATGACAAACCCAGAAAAGAAATCAAGTGTAGATCTCAAAAAGACCAGAATCAGATGATGATGATGTTATTTTTCTTGAAAAAAACACCACTGAATTCAGTTTCTGTCCACTTTCACAAAGCACAAAACGCAAACTGCAGACAAGAACTACCAGTGATGTTGTTGTCAAATAAATTCAAACAATGAATATCTACAACTATTGAAAAATTGCTTGGATTCCCTATTGAAACAAGACAAAATAAAGGCTGATGGAAATTGCTTCTTCAGAGCACTGTCTTTTGCAATATTTGACGATGAATGCCATCATTTTTATGATGAGAAGTCTCAAGGAATCATCTTCTGAAAATGATCATGTATTTCGGAGCTTTTTAAGGTCGGGATATCGCACTATGAGCAATTACATTCTTAAAAAGAGGCATGTTGAGAAATGGAACATGGGCCACTGAGATTGAAATAATAGCTGCTGCACAACTACTACAGACAGACATTTATGTGTTTGATGACAGTGGTCATTGTTGGACAAGATTTACTGGACAGCAAGCAAAATAACAGATTGAAAGTTGAACGCGAGGCAATCTATCTGAAACATGTTACAGAGCACATTTACGAGGTTGTATTATCGGTTAACGAAACTATAGCTGTACTCAAGAAACACAACGCTAGACTGAAACCAATAACAGAGAATTCTGTTCCACTCCCTATTGATGAAATACATTGTGAAAGAAACTCGCCTGAAAACAATAAACAATTTGATCTGGGAATGTTTCTTCAGAAAATGCAATAGATTAACGTGCAATCATTTATAGCCGAGAACTTTCCTTTGGAGAGAAAACTTTTGCAAGGATCCTATCACCAAGGACATCCAAAATTTGGTTTTCTTGACTGGAAAACAATGTGTCATGCAACAGTTTAGTTCCTGAATGTATTCTAAAATAAAACCAACAAGAGACTGGAACATTGATGATATGAATGTTGTTTTGAACACTGGAAATGAATTGTATCAATTTTTTGACAAGTAGTTTCACTATGCATGATGATTATGTGCTGATTTCACAGAAATTCCCAGACAATTAGAATGTTTTAAATAAAGAGTATATCTTGAATTCAGAGAGTCGTTGTAGGTTTTAATCTATCCCGAGAACTGTTTGAGCTGATTCAGGTTTTAACACGCATACATTGAATGATGCTATAAACGTATAGCCTTAAGAGATACTGATGGTGCTTTTGTACATTGAGAGGTAACACATGCATCAATAATCAAAGACGGGGAGTTACTTTTATGTGTTTGATCCCTCACTTCGAGAGATAGATCAGGTCAAGTCTCACTGCTTCAGAAGTAGTGTTCTCCTTCAGTTTATTACTGTATGATGAGCTCAACTTGCATAGCGTAGCTTTAGCAAATTCTCTGAATGCCACAAGGTATGAACAGTTTGAAGTCACTGGGGGTAAAAATAGTAATACTTGCTTTGAGCTAAGCCGCTGTGTCACAATGATATCGGAGAGGTTGAAGAAATTATTGGAATTGAGAGACTTCCTCAGATGAAAACACTGCTTCGCAAAATTGAGACGAAATAGAGGAAAAGGCTCACAAGCAACCATTTAGTTCTTATCGAAAGGAAAGATCAAGAGACTTGATGAAACTGGTAAGGTTATCGTATGTTGATCAAGTATGTAAACGCAAAAGCACAGGAAAAGACTTAAACAATTTCAAAATTACAACACACAAATGAAATATTCAAACAACAAAAGCTAAAAGCTTTAAATTTGAAATATGATACAGAAATGACAGTTCAAGGAAAATATAAAGTTATATATTATCAAACAAAATACCACACGGATCAAAAGTATAAGAGAAAAGGGAAAAGATGCATCAAAAACGAAATACAGAAAAGAAATGAACTTCATCGTGTCAAAGTAAAGAGTTTTCAAAAAGTAAAATACAAAATCTGATGAAATTCACAAAGCTAAGGTTGCAACATAGCCTCACTAGGATAAGTAACAAATCTGACGATATCCACCAGAGCAAAAAGTAAAATCCTCTTCATCTTCTCAGTATAAGACAAAGACACAAGTTCATCGCCAGAAAACGTAAAGAGTACTATTTACACACAAAGCGGAAAATAGCAATAAATTGAAGATCAGAAAAAAGCGTGGACGTTTGTACATGAACATTATTCAAAATGAAAATGAAAAGAACTATTGTACCCAGACCATGTCTGCTCTAGTGTGCTATATATAACTCTTCTTCTCAGATAATCCATACAATGTTTGATATTTGTCAGCTGATGCATCAACCAAACAAAGAACGACCACTTCGACCCTGGAAAACAGGTTAATAGGTGAGTTCAAGAACATGTGTATCTACAGAAATATTTAGAAAGATGTTCAGATGACGAAACTCACATCTGCTAATTCGCTCTAGATGCCTAAAATTATGGAGTCTGTGTTAATGCCACAGAACTGATTAGCTGCGAACGTATGCCTGCAGAATGTTTTCCATAGAGAAAACTTTGGAGAAAATGTACATAATATCACTCGGGAAGTTTCTAAAGGATAATTAAATCAGTGACTCTTGCGATTAGACGTTGACACTCATCTCGAGCGCATTAACATCCCATCTCAACGAAAATAGATGGCTTTAAACCTAAAGGAGGACAGTATGGTGTTCAGGGGACCTGTAGTGTGTACCGTAGCAATGTAAATCTAGAAACAGTTGAATCACTGCCACGGAATCCTGAAAATGATAATCAGTTAATTCAAAGTCAAACTAAGAGAAAGCTTTCTTACAAAAGGGCACTGTGATTTCAAGTTCATTAAACCAGAGGTCAAGCGAGCTATTGAGCATTTATGCAAAGACAAATAATACTACACAGACATAAAATTTGATAATACCCTGGGAAAATCCAATTGAAATCATATATAATAGTATTGATGCAGAGAATCTGATGAGGAAAGAAACACAGGATAAAGGATATGAGAGAAAACAATTGATGACGAAGTTGAATCACCGCAATGCCTATGAATACCTTGTTTGCAGCCAGTCGAACATAGTCAGGAAGTTATAAGATCAGTATTTCGATCAGATATTTTGTCTCGCAACCTTGTGAAAGGAATAATCCAATCAAGCATTTTAAAAGAAAAGGAATGCGAAAAACAAGAATGAAACAGAAAACAATGAAATGGAAACAATCAATGAAACAGAAATGAACAATGAAATGGAAACAATGTGTTCCGTTTCTATTGTTCATTCTGTTTCATTCATTGTTCCGTTTCATTATTTCATCGTTTTCTGTATTCATTCATTGTTTCATTTCTGTTCATTTTGTTTCCATTTTCATTTCTGTTTCATTCATTGTTTCCGTTTCATTGTTCATTTCTGTTTCATTCATCTGTTTCCGTTTTCATTGGTTCATTTTCTGTTTCAGTCATTGTTTCCGTTCCATTGTTTCAGTTCTGTTTATTCATTGTTTCCGTTTCATTGTTCATTTCTGTTCATTCATTGTTCCGTTTCATTGTTCAATTTCGTTTCATTGTTCATTTCTGTTTCAATTGTTTGCCGTTTGTGTATCTTGATGTCAAGGTTTTTTAAAGAGGCCTTGACAGACCTCTTGCCACTGACTCTTACAGCCGTGTGATGGTGCCAAGTTGGGTTTTTAAAAGGTGCCCACAAACTCTGGGTATTCAGACTCAGGTCTTCAACAAAGCTTTTCTGCCCCTCTTTCTCTCTTTCTTGGCTGCAATTCTGTGCCCCAGATTTTCTCTTTGCACTTCATTCTGAAATTCTAAAAATATTTATCAATATTGAATAACGTTTGAAAGTATTATATTGCATTATATGTAGTCTTAGTCCTAGATTTTTTAATGCATGTCAGATAAGGTTCCATTTACTGTTGTATAACAGATAATGTTTTAGCTTCCTAGCCGATTTCTGTTCACGTGTTATCTATCATCTGTCTTTGTACTTCTGACTTCTTCTCCAGAACCCTGGGACAATTTCAACTAAACTTGGCAAGAAAGTAACCTTTTGGTTGAAGGAAGGTGCTGTTGGGCTACTGAGCAAAAGATGAAAATACACCCAAGGAACTGTTTCACACAGAGGCCATGACTTTTGTCGTCACCCTGAGTATACAAGAGGCCCATTGGCACATCGCTCACCTGAAGTGACCTTGCCCTGCTTGCAACGTGCTTGATTTTAAAAAGAATTTTCAAGTTACCTTAAAAACGACCCAGTGGTTCGGGAGAACATTAATGCAAATCCCCTTTGATTCCATATTGTGGTCCACCTTACCTCCAGAGGTTATGGACTGATCAAATTTGGATCTACTCTATATTAGGAAGCTTTTTAGGTCGAAAGTGTCGCGTATTGTGGCTCCCACCCATTACCTCCCGGGGGTCATGAGTTTGGAGACATATTTGAATCTCCGCTTTAGTGCGAGCGTATAAGAAATTTCAGCTTGTCTTGGCCGCAGTAGGTTTCTTCAGCAGAAGATTTTTAAGAGATTTTCGGCCGCAATAGTATTCACATGCTGGGAATGAAATTCACATTTAAATATCATTCATTTTGCAAACTTCTTACGGGTCGCGTATAAATCAACGCTTGTTTGCGATTACAAATTATCACCAAGTCATATGTGTGGCACTCACTATCCTTTTACTAAAGCGTGTCAGTGTCCTACTAAGATCTGACTACGTGGTGAATCCGTTTACCTTTATTAGAAACTAAGGGCCTCACTGAAGGTGTGTAACCGCGTCAGCAGAGGATGCTTACTCAGGATCCATGCACCTATGCCTGCAGCCTTCGTTTTTGTTCGGAGGTCCGTATTGCCCTACACTCGATTTGTATTATTTTTTTTTATTATTGATTACGTGTAACACGATGTTAATTTTCGCCTTAATTTATGTACAAAACTCTGATCTAATGTGGCGCCATCATACCGCCTGGGGTCGTAAATTTGATAGAACTGTGAATCATCCACTATATCAGGGAAGGCTGTTCATATAAAATTCCAGCTTTTTCTGGGCCCAGTTGTGTCTTCAAAATAAGATTTTTTAAAGATTTTCCTATTTATATTTACATTGTTAAACACTTTTATTCCCTATTGTGCCACCGAAGTACCCCCGCGGGGGTCATGCGATTTGAACAATTTTGAATCACTTTTCAGGTAAGCTTGTTACATATGAATTTCGAGCTTGTTGACCCAGTTCTTGAGAAAGATAGTTTACTGGCCTGGACTGGAATGTGCAGCAATAAGTGAGAAGACAGACAGGTGTACATGACACATCATCTCATGATAATGATCCATGTGCCAAACAGGAGAATGGTCTATGGAGGAGATAACAAGGAATTTATGCACAGGACACGAATTCAATGTGAAAAGCGCTTAATTTTGACCCTGAGGTCAAAGGTCAAGGTCATACAGAAGGGAATGAATATACTCCACACATTGCGTCATAGTGAATACATCCATGTGCCCAAATATGGACGCCTACCTCAAGAACAAAGAAGTATGCGCCGGACACGAATCTGCACAGGCGCAAAATAAATAATTATTTGTTTCCCCAACCGACTCTATAGTTGGGTGTGAGTAGGTTAGGTAGATGAAAGTAGTTTTTAGTTGTGTTAGGGAGTAAATTAGTTTTTTTTTTTTTGTTGTGGTGAGTGTAACAGGAGACCCATGGGCCCACGATCGCGTCACCTGAGCGAGGCGTGGCGTTCATCAGAAAGAGCATAGTAAAAAGCTTTCTGGCTCAGTGGTTCTTTGAAAAAGATTTTAAAAGATTTCCCTATATAAACATGTGTAAAATTTGGTTGAGTGCCCGCTAGTTTGGGACCCCATCGTACCCCCGGGAGTCATGATTTTGAACAAATTTGAATTGCTGCCGGGATATATCAGGAAGCTTTCATATATAAATTTCAGCTTTCCTGGCCCAGTGGTGCTCTTGAGAAGATTTTTAAAGATGTTCCTCTATAATCATTATTGTAAAACTTTGATCCCCTATTGGGGCCTCATTGTTACCCCCGGGTAATTGATTTGAAGACAAGAGCGTGAATCTCCACTATATCATGGAAGCTTCCATGAAGAATTTCGCTTTTCTGTGCCCATTGGTTTCTTGAGAAGAAGATTTTTTAAATGACACCAACTATTTTTGCATTTTTCGGTGATTATCTCCCCTTTGGATGAGGCCTGGTCCTTCATTTGACAAAATTGAAGCCCCTTACCATGATGATGTACTTTACCAAGTTGTGTGAATTTGGCCCAGCAGTTTGAGAAGAAGTTGAAAATATGTTGAAAAGTTTGACGGAAACAATCGACAACAGGACCAACCGGATAAATTTGAATCAGAAAAGCTCAGCTAAAATATATTCTTAGTTGTGCTTCAAACAGCGAAGTTTTGACATGCGGCAGATTGACAACTGCGTTACACGATACAGATTTCTCCATTACTGATTGGCCTCTGTTGCCAAATAATCAGGAAGTGGCCTTTGTGGGTTCCTTGAGAAAAAATGTTGACGAGAATTTTCTTATGTTAAAAATATTATTGTTTGTCGTCAAACCAGAAGTTACATGCAGCACATTGAAACTGCTTTACACGATAAGCAGTTGTTCCCTACTGATGCTCGTGTGCACCAAGATATCAGAAGCCTGGCTAATGTGGTTTCTGAGAAAATGTGAGCATAAAATTTGTGAGCTGACGGACGCAAGACGGACTAAAGTAGATCCCTACTATGTCGCCTCCAGTACGCAGGCAGGCGACACAAATAACATAAAAAAATACATATAATATCATTCACATTCGTTTAATACCGAACAATTTAGAAATTTGGGATAGCGAAGACGCTTAAGGATTTAACATTTTCTCGCATTAAAAAGTGTATTTGTTATTCTAGCGCGGTAAACAATTAGCGATTTTATATGTATTATCTTAGAGAAACTCTACCAATGATTTGATGAATGAGGATGTTAGCGTAGTCTAAATTTAGCGATCTTTCAAAAGCCCTCGCTAATAAGGCCAAATATTAAATCCTCACTAAAATTTCTGCTTATATGGTATACCGAGATCATCAATCATACCATTATCACATCGTATAATATCATTACCATATCATGTGATATACCTTAGCTACCATATCTGTATGATATACCATATTATAGGATCCGGCAATGGGTTCTGTGGTTTATGTTGATGATTATCCAATGAGTGTGTGTTTACGCAAGCGTTAACATTACGGCCACGTACAAATATAGTTTGTTGGGAATTTAACAACAGAGGGCCCATGTCAGCACATTCGCTTCACCGAGCACTGCTTCACCAAAAAGGAGAGGAGTGGTAGCAACTTTATATCCCTATGTGGCCCCTCCCAACATCGGGGGGGGGGGGGGGGGCATTATGTAAAACAAACTTAAATCACTACCATATCAGGAAAGCTTTCAGTCTGAAATAGTCCACTTCGTCTGGTTCAATGAAGAAGATTTAAAAGAATTTCCCTATTATAATGATATGTTAAAACTTTGGTCCCCTATTGGGCCTCATTCATACCCCGGGGTCATGATTTGACAAACTTTGAATCTCCACCTAATTAAGGAAGCTTTCCATATAAATTTCAGCTTTCCGGCCCAGTGTTCTTCAGAAGAAAAAAATAAAGATTTTCCCTATATAATCATATGTAAAACTTTGATCCCCTTATTGTGGCCCCCATTGTATCCCCAGAGTCTATTGATTTGAAACAAACCTGAATCTCCTTCCTTATTATGAGAAGCTTCCATATAAATTTTCAGCTTTTCTGACCCAGTGGTTTCTTTAGAAGAAGAATTTTAAAAAAAAAAGGGGGGATTTTTTTTCCCCCACCTTTATATAATCATATGTTAAAACTTTGATCCCCTATTGTGCCCCATCGTACCCCCGGGGGTATAATTTTGATCAAACCTGAATCTTCCTCTATATCAGAAGCTTTCATAAAATTTCCAGCTTGTTTGGCCAGTGGTTATTGAGAAGAAGATTTTTAAAGACTTCCCTATATAATCATATGCTTAAAATTTGATCCCCTATTGTGGCCCATCGTTACCCCGGGGGTCATGATTTGAACAAATTTGAATTCTCCTCATACCAGGAAGCTTTCATATAAATTTTCAGCTTTTCCAGGCCCAGTGGTTTCTTCAGAAGAAGATTTTTAAAAGATTTTTCCTTTTATAATCATATGTAAAACTTAGATCCCTTATTGTGGCCATCATACCCCCGGGTGTCATGATTTGAACAAATTAATTCTCCTTCTATATCAGGAAGCTCCATATAAATCTCAGGCTTTCCTGTCCATGCAGTGATTCTTGAGAAGAAGATTTTTTAAAAGATTTCCCTATATAATCATTATGTAAAACTTTTTGATCCCCCTATTGTGGCCCCATTGTACCCCCGGGGATCATGATTTGAAAAACTTGAATCTCCCTATATCAGGAAGCTTCCATATAAAATTCAGCTTTCCAGGCCCAGTGGTTCTGAGAAGAAGATTTTTAATGACACCACCCTATTTTTTGCATTTTCGTGATTATCTCCCTTTTGAAGGGGGCCTGTCCTTCATTTGAACAAAACTTAAAGCCCCTTTACCCAAGGATTTGATGTGTACCAAGTTTGGTTGAATTTGGCCCAGCGGTTTCTTTGAGAAGGAAGTCGAAAATGTGAAAAGTTAACGGACAGACGGACAGCAACGGACGGACAGACGACGGACAAAAAGGCGATCAGAATAGCTCACTTTGAACTTCGGTTCAGGTGAGCTAAAAAAAAAATAAGAGTATTAACAGTCGCAATGTTTAAATCATAAGAGATTATTTAGGTATAAATTAGAGAAAAAATACATTTTAGGACATTTTGACATAGAAAGTTGTGAAAAATTATTGGTTCATGCAAGGATGACGTATAAGATGACGCGATGTTTTTTTTTCTCGTCTCTTCCATTTCTTGTCGCGAGTTAGAATGGAGGTTATCTGTACAATCGCTACTGACAGAATTTTTTGTTTCCTTGTCATAGAGGGTCATGGAGCTATTATGTGATTGTTATTTGAGTTTCTTACATCTGCTATTCGTGATGGAATTTTATGGAATCATTTTATGTCTCGGAGCAGAGATTGCTAATGTGGAAGTTCGGTGGCATGGCATGATGGAGTTATCAGTTGCATAATCCAATTTAAATCAAAGGAATTTATACGTTGACAACGGATGTTTGTTTTGTGTCGATAATGTGGTCTATCGGATTTTTCTAACACTCCGGAGAGATTTACAGAGTACGTCGTTTAGTTTCAGAAGGAATGGGGGGGGGGGGGGGTGTTACATTTTGACTGCAAAATGACAGGCCTTTTCGATCTTTTAACTAATTTCATAACAATTCATATAAAATTGATTGTCTTTCAAATGTTGAAAATGATCAACATCAGTTTCAATCCATCAATATTTTTTTATAATATCGATTGATTGAATTTCTGTCGTTCTGATTTCGTCATGCGGCAGTTAGGAATAAATACTTATGTGATATTGCAAACAAATATCACACAAGGATATCAACTGGATAAAGGGGTAAATATGTTGATAAAAAATTTATACCATATTCTGATTATATCATTACACCACGTATCATATTGTATAACATATAACATCGTAATAAGTATCATGCCATTCGTATATCATCATCATATAAATCAGACCCCGTGGGGGTCCTCGGGTAGAATAGCTGGTCCTTGCGTTGATTCGTAAAGGCGACTGAAATAGCTGTTTGCGGTCATCTCGAATGGACCGGAAAAACTGAGGGTTCCCGTGTCACACCAGGTGTGGCACGAAAAAAGGACCCCTCCCTGCTTTCAAAGGCCCTGAGTCGCCGAGATAAGCCCTAAATTTTGCAGCCCAGCCTTCACCAGCAATGTTGATGCTCCAAATGAGTGAAATGTTCTTCAAGTGGGACGTTAAAAACATTTAAATAATCAATCAATCCAATCAAATAATATAATATAACCATTGTATCTTATTAAATACAAAACAAAATCCCGGAATTTGATGGATTGAAACTACAGGCGTCGAACGTTGATAAAACTCGGAAGTACATTATAAATAGAACCTCGGAGGTAAACAACACTTACAAAATCCGGCGGACTTAAAAAATAAATGGACAAATTCAGCATTGAGCTTAAAATTAGAACGACGTAGGAGACGTGGACCTAAAAATAGAAAGTAGGGAAAATCCAAGAGGCGAACGACGTTTTAAACCAATATGGTGACGAACCAAGAACATGACGATTACCGCGATTGCAGCGATAAATGATTCGAGGAATTAGGAGATTATGTACAAAGATGATGCAAAACACTAGGAGAGCAACGAAACCGCCTAGAAACGTTCTGAATTTCTTTTGAGAGAAAACACTGGAATTAAGCCTTTCAAGAGCTTAATTCTGATTTTTTTCTAAGCAAGAGGGCTAAATGTGGCAAAAATCATCAGACCATGACCCAACTTTGAACTTTGACCTGCACATTCCTGTGACTATTATCCCATTATTACCAAATTATGAGTCGAATGTGTGCAACCGTTGCAGAGAATCAAGAACAGAAAAACTGAAAAATTTTCTGATTTTTTTCTAAAGTTCAAGAAGGGCTAACTCTGTCAAAAATCATCGGACCATGACTAAGCTTCGAACTTGACCTTGCATATCCCGTGACGATCCATTATACAAATTTGAGTCGAATATGTTGCAACCGTTGCAGAGATAATAACGGAAAACAAATGATGACGGAATCAGATGACGGAACACGGGTAACACTATATTGCCCCCCGCATTTATGGCGGGGCATAAAAATCCAAGTCATCGGCAAACAGAAGTAAATGTCCGATGATCTGAAAAACGTATTCCCATGATACATGTACATAATACCTATATAAAGCTTCATGCAAAATATCAGCAGCCCATTGATATATGGTTGCTGCAAGTCTTCGAAGTAACCCGTTAGCCCGATGCCCGACTCCTGGCCTGGTAAAATCAGGAAGGGCATTGCAAAAATTGCATTGAAGAGAAGCCCGCCGGGCATGTTTCTATAAATTTTGTTCCACGAAAATTGCTTTCCTTACAATTCATCAAGTCAATTCTTACAAGACGATCACTCTCTTGAATAAGAATAATTTTCAAGTATGACTTAATGCATAAATCATCGTCTGTAAAGAACGAAGTTCAGTTTTTCCCTTGTTGCATAGTTTTATGTCTCAGTTCATATTAATTTTAGTCTAGATACTGCTTTATAGATGCTATCTTCCGATTGATATGAAGCAATACAGTGCCATTATATATTCATGCAACAAATACAACAAAAAGTTAATTTACGTGATTTTTGCTGGGGGTTTTCCCGTCTAAAAGTTTTGGCTTTGAAATGCGTAAAACATGTAGGCTTATAAACACAGACTATTATCAAAATTGGCATTGAAATTTATAAAGTGCACTGCAGCATAAGTTTTGGGACCTAATTAAAACTTCATTATGTTATTTAAGTATAACAAACAAAAAAACCCACCAATACTTATTTTGTAAATAATGAACGTCACAGATTTAAAAAAAAAGCTCTAGTCTTTACTGTATTTTTATTTTCGAGGCCATGTTAATTTTTGTTTCTGGCAGGGAAAAATTGAGTGGAAATGCTTTGCCCGAAGGGACATGTATTCAAAAAAAGTTTCTGTGAAGACTGTTGCTGAGAAATTTATGCCCCTCCAAAAAATAAAATCCCACTTTCTGAATATTTGAAGGATATCCCTGCGAAGTCCTGAGACTTCCTTTTCCAGTCCCACTTCTCCTGTCTAATGCAGTGGGATAATCAGGACTTCTTATTCCTGCATTTGTCCTTAAAAAATATCCCAGTAAATTAAGTTGACCTTTGTAGAACTTGTTAGGGACTCAAATGTCCTGCCAAATTCCCACTACCACTGCAGATGGTTTTTTACAGGACTTTTCTTTTGTTTTCAGGACTTACTGAATTGAAATAAAAAAGTATAAGTCCCTTCAATTTCCTAAAAGTCTCACACATGATATATTCAGGACCAAATGCAGACATATATATTGCTTATTCAGGACTTATTGATAAAGTATATGTTGCAACAAAAGTCTTGGACTTTTCTGTACAGGTGGGTTAACACCAAGGAAAATGAACTGCTTATTTAGGCAGTTTCTTTGGAGTTAAGAGATTATTTGGCAGTTTCTAACAGTTTCCAAGCCTTACATATATTGTGAAATTTTTATTTAAATTTTGTAACTACATTTATAAGATTTTTTTTTTTTTTTTTTTTGATTTACTAAGAAAGTATATGAATTACATAACATATTTTGCAAAGTTTAAATTATTTAAATCAACTTGATTTATAATTTCAACCCAGAAATGCAATAGCAAAATCAATACCATATATATCATAATACCGTTGGAACAGAACTATATCAATTTAGTTTGAAAGATATTCGTGTCATTTAGGATCGGTTCAAAAAAAGCATTCGGGTGTGTTATGCGTCAATTCATAAAAAGGACCGATAACTCTTGTGCAAGCATGGACGCCGTTTGACAGATTCAGGATTGCGCCTATTGATTGCCTGTAAAATGACAGTCTCAGTGACAAGAATTGATCTATATGTAGCTGCTGTTTCTATAGAGGATATCCAGATGTTATATGAGTAAGTATTTTACTGCGTATTTCATAGACTGATTGATTTTTTAATCTCAGCGAGATTTTGTTTGGGGCCTTCTTGAGTTTCTTCCGAAGATTTCGCTCGAAGCTTAATATTTCATACTTGGACTTGTCGCCGTCTTCGAATTATTAGATCAAGCCTCGACGAATATTTTTGAGATTAATGATTTTTTGGTGCAAGACGGGACCCGGGACGAAGGGCCCTCGTCGGCGCGGCTCCTACACCAAGTCCTTTTGAAATGGAATGTAAAATGTACGATTTGGATCTTTTACTCAATTATTTTTGTTTTGATTTTTTAAATTTATTTAATTCTGCGAGGATCGCATCATCCTCTTTGTTTTAACTAATTATA
>CAJDSM010059307.1:0-39270 GCA_903981925.1 Ostrea lurida | reverse complement strand
CAACATTTTTGACCTCCTGACCTTGACCTTGAAGTTTGGACTTACTTTTCAAAACTTTCCTTCGTTATACCTTTTGAAAGGTAAGTAACTAGGCTTTTGATATTTGCACATGTATGTTTCTTATGACAAGACCCTTTCCGTGGGTACAATTTTTGACAACCTGACTTGAAGTTTGACCTACTTTTCAAATATCTTTAACCCTTAGCTATAACTGAAGGTAAAAGGATAGGGCTTTTGATATTCACTTGTATATTCTTTAGTGAGAAATCTTTTCCGTGGGTACCAAAATTTTTTGACCTCACTGATCTTCGATCTTGAACTTTGAGCTCTTTGAAAAAACTTTTAAAATTACCATTACTTTTGAATGGCAAATGAGGAATAGGGCTTTCATTATTTCACATGTGTATTCCTTATGAAAGCCCTTTTATCTGTACCAAAATGTTTGACCTTGACCTTGACTTTGACCTACAATTTTAAAAAAACTAACATTATTCAATAACTTTTGAATGGTAAGGGATAGACCTTTCATATTTCACTGCCATAATCCTTCTGACAAGGCCTTCCACTGGCATGTGGACTACGGGGCATTCGTGTTTCACAAACACATCTTGTTCTAATTGCCTTAATTGTGTTTGGCACAAGAGCAATCACAATGCTTATGTTTGACCAGCTCTTGTTTTTTGCTCCCGTGATCGAAGACCCAGGGGGGGGGGGATATTGTTTTTGTCCCGTCTCTCATTCTGTCCTTTTGTCTGAAACTTTAACCTCGGCTTTAACGTGTGAATGGTAAGCACTAGGGCTTTGATATTTCACATGTATATTCCTTATGACAAGACCTTTCCGTGGGTACCAAAAGTTGTGACCTCCTGACTTTGACCTTGAAGTTTGACCTACTTTTCAAATACTTTAACCTTAGCTATAACTTATGAATGGTAAGTACCAGGGGGTGTGATATTTCACATGTATGCTTCGTAGACAAGGACCCTTTCCGGGGGTACAAAAGTGGTGACCCTATCTGACTTTGACCTTGAAGTTTGACCTACTTGTCAAAAGCATAACATTGAATTGCCAAGAGATTAGGGCTTTTCAGATTTCCCAAAAACCAACGTTTTTTAATTTTTTTTTTCCTTTTATTGGGAACCAAAAAAGGGGGGGCCCCTTTTATCTGGTACTAAAATATTTTACCTTGACCTTAATTTTGACCTACATTTTAAAAACTTTAACATTGGCCATAAATTTAAAATGGTAAGGGATATACTTTTCTTAATTCACATGCATAATCCTTATGACAAGCCCCTTCCACTGGCATGTGGAATACGGGGGCATTCGTGTTTCACAAACACATCTTGTTGTATTCTGTTTGGGACTTACGAGATTGCTCACTGATCGTTATCTTTGCCTTTATATATGTAGGACTGAACAACGTGCGATGGGACTCCAAAGTACGATGGTGGCCCCATGCAAAGTGTGATGGTCTGCGCCAAACCCCGCGATGGTCTGACACGCCAAAGTGCGATGGTTCTCTATCATGCCCCAAAGTGCGAGGGTCTGACACGCCAATGTGCAATGGTCCTCAGTCATACCCAAAGTGCTCCAAACTTAAGCTGACCAAAGCCCATTGGATGGATGCAGTGTTTAGGTATAGACTGTGCTAAGAATATTTCACAACTCATAATACAAAAGGAAAGGTGAAAACTTATTCATTTACTAATTAGGTGTATCATTAAACAAACATAATATTATTGTAAAATTGTACACCACAGTCTTAGACATTTAAGCCTCGAATTTTCGATGCTGCCTGCTTTTATTACATAAATAAATAATATGACCATATCGTGAGAAAGAATGATGCACAAATAGCCAAAAGTTGAAAATATGCTGGTGACGGAACAGCTATGTGATAATACCAGTACCCTTCCACATTTAGAGATTGTGTATCCTAAAATTTAGTCTAGTAAGCTATTGTTCTTGATTTACGATGTAGATTATTATTTGTCTTTTTTTTTTTTTCGTCGTGTGTAACATGTGATATTTGTAAATGTAATAATTATGTGTCTCTTGATGAGCACTCAGGTTGCGTCCAAAATAACTAACAGCGCAATGGCCTTTCCAGTGATTCTATTTTCTTATATACATAAATATCGGTGCTTCTATTTTTGGACTGTGCGTGTATATATAAATTAAAGATATATATATAATTATGTATTTCACAAATAGGTATTGAAAATCCACACCAGTAGTAGTATAATAAAATTATTAGAAGGTCGATTGAGTATACTCGACTAGTTTCTACAATTCTTCAGGAGTATATATCTTTAATCATATACACACACGCACAGTCGAACCTCGGAATTTCGAACACCGATATCTCGAATACCCTGGCTATTTCAAAGCCATTTGAAAGTCTCAGTCACCTACTTTCTAAGTATTTCTACCCTTGATATCTCGAAACAATGGATATCTCTTAAGTTTTTTCTCAGTCCCATCGTTTGATCGAGTTCAAAATAACAAGGTTCAACTGTGTGCAAATATATCAAAAGTCCGATCGAGTATACTCGACTAGTTTCTATCACTGGCAGATGACATTTCCCTGATAGGACTAACACCAAACTTTTTACAGAATATGCTAAATTCTTCAGGAACTCCTAATCGAGTATACTCAATCGGCCTTTTGATACTTTTATTATACTATTACTTGAGTGGATTTTCAATACCTATTTGTTGAATATATATTCTACAGTCAAACCTCAATATTTTTAACACTGATATCCCGAATACCATGGATATGTCAAATTGACTTGAAAGTCCCAACCACTAATTCTTCAAGTATTTTACTCTCGGTATCTCAAATCCTCTGCTGGTGGACTGTTAGTCCCCGAGGGTCTCTACCGCCCAGTTGCTATGTACTATGTTACTAGCTTGAAATACGGATATGTATTTAATTGCAGTGGTAAAATTAGAAATTCATATCAAAATTAAGGATTATCTCCCTCAGGCATAGCTCTGATCCTTCGAAGTTTTTGGCCCCAATCTTTTGGCACTACATTGATCACTTTTATAAAGTTTTACTTTCATGTTTTGGATTTCCAACATTTCGGTTTGAGCATCACTGAAGACATAATTTGTCGAAATGCGCATCTGGTGCATAAAAATTGGTACCGTATTTGATTTATATTACTTAGTCCCATGGAGTTTGAGATAACGAGGTTTGAATGTATGCTTCTTGACCTAATGATACTAAATTTAATGACCCAAGACTTGCAAGTGCTGTTTTATCTCTCCATCGTTGATTCATAAAATGAAAAACTCAAGAAAGCAGCATTCAATTATTTATAACAATTTAATGACTGTGATAAAGTTCTCTACACTCATACAATAACAAATTGATGTGAAATAACTAACAGTGTGTACCCCTAAAGAGGCGTATCAAGTCAAAATGCATTACACCATCCAATTATAGCCTTCAAAACATGTCAACTATATTCGGCAGTCTGAAAATAAAAAAAACATTGATTCCTTGTTTAGTTTGAGAAAAAATTACAGTAAACCATATTCTTTTTCTCTAAATATATATCAATGCTGAAATAGTAGGCATAGAAATTGTTTGAGCGAATAATCAATGCTTCTGAAAAGGTCAAGTTGTATTTTCTTTCTTGTTATTGATTTCACTTCTGACACACGCTCTTGGAAAGGATTTGTTACAGTTTTGAATAACCAAAAACATGAATCAACAAGTGTTCCAAGATGCACATATCAATTGTCTCTAAGCTATGTTTTATATGAGGTAATTCTCAATCTGAAAGAGATGATCAATTTTGTGTGCTATTAATTCCACTGTTGACAAGACAGATTTCATCTCTAAAATTCATTTGATAATTCCTTTCCTGTGGGTGTAATCACATTACACTAAGGATGCCTCGACCAGTATACTAAATAAAAACAATCCATTTTCCCAATAGATGCCCATTCTGCATTGATATGATAAAAGTTTTGATTTGCCTTAGTGCACATAAAACCTGTTATAGCCAAACATTTGCTGCACACAGAAACACCATGCTTTCTACAGACCCAGACTTTTTAGTTTTTGAATTGGAGTAAGTTTGCAGTGGGCTAGACTGCCCAGACATACAATGAGAATAATGAAGACTATAACATTTGTACAATCTACTTAGCACCACAACAATTAGTACTGTTTCACACCAGGATAGAAATCCTTCCTTTCATTAACTTTCAGTTCACTATCTTTCAATCTACAACTTATTACTATATTTTGTTAATCTAATTCCACCCATTCATACACACCCATGCACCAGATAACCAAGAGAATTTTGGCAAGCTAAATGTATTTTCCAGAATTTTTCTTCATAATTTGGATCAAAAAGATTGATTTCTAAAAATGTGTCAGGAAACAAATATACTAGTATCCCTGTATTGCAGTTATTCCTGACCTGAAATACTTCACGGTTAATGGTACAGAAATAACACAAAATACCACAATTTAATGCTCACCCAATAATAATGAACTGCAGAGGTATACCGGTAATCTACATGTAATCTCCTGTACAGTGTCATTACAAACTTCTGTAAATAGTATTTCATATAAAAATAAAGTGTGTTCGGTTTAAAAGCTTTTTTTGTTGAACTCTAAATCAAAATTTTTGAAACAATCTACAAGAACCTTCTTTTTTTTTCTTTTTTTTTTGACCAGGTCTTGATGAAATTGAAACAGATTATACTTCAAATGTTCATCTTTAGACTTTGAGTCAACAGTGTCATTTAACCTTGACCCAATGTGGCAAGGACAATCACAGACAAACTGACCAATGTAACAACAGAAGCCCTAGTGAGCCTTCAACATATCAATCCCATAATTCCTTACTTTAAAAAACAAAAATGGTTTTTCTCCAACACTGTTGGCTGATGGCAAAGATTATTATGATGCATAGACAGAAAAAAAAAAATCATTAAATAATGTACAACTCATAATGGTCACTTTTTAGTGAAAGACAAAATACTATAAACACATATGTACAAACTCAAAAATTCTCTTTGCCTGAAAGACATCACTTCTCAATCAATAAGCACTGTGAAATGTGTGCATGAGAAAAAAACATTGTCAATGATAATGAGTTTAAACAACATTTACGTGTATACACTGCAACATTCATCATTTAATTCCCCTGTCAGAACCACCACAAGCGGGTGGACGCCACGCGTCTGTCAAAAAATGCAAGTAAAAGCTGACTCTCAAAACAAATTCATGCAATTCTCATGAATTCCAAAAACTTTATAAACCTACACATATCAAATGAATATTTTAAAAAAAAATCAAGGTTCAAAATTTCAATCTGACATTCATAATGAATAATCAAACACGAAACTAAGTAATAAATAAATATGTTTGAATTTGGTCTTACCACTGACTGTAAATTTCACTTTGGATATTCTATGAAAATATTCAATAAATAGCTTTGGAATAAAACATTCCAAGAGTAAAAAGCAAAGAAAACCAGATCTACACAGAGCATCTGAGAATCAAAGATCAGATAAAAATGATTTTGCCGTCACGAGAAGTCCATTTCCTCATTGGTTGCCATGGTCACTGTCTGACACGCATCAGGTGACACAACAGTTTGGTTGTTCACAAAGTTCTCCTGAAAATCACAGTTCTGAAACTCGGTCTGTGGACCATACTCGGTCTGGTCGCCCTCCTGGAAACATCCCGTCGGGTATCCTGACGAGGGCGTCAACTCCGAGAGTTCATTTTCCTGGTCCGATTCGTCCATTCCTGGTATAATTGGCATCGTTTTCTGTTGATGTTGAAAGGCAATCTGCTGTTGTAAAATTAACAAGTCCATCCCGCGTGGAATAAATGCATTTTTCCTTCCTGGTGTCGTCTGCACTGCAGGTGTTTCTGTCTGAGTAGTAACTGTTGGAAAGGACACGGGTGTCCCATTGAAGTTCATCAGCTGTTGGTTATTTGGCAGCTGCCCAATAGAATAGGGTACGTTTTGGTTTCCCTCTTCCAAATAGGGTGGCATCACTGGCTGTTGTTGCGCTAACTTGTATGAGACTTTCCGTATCACAGGTGGTCGGCCCATGGGACCCAGATCTTCCCCTTGTCCGTTGATTCGTTGTTGGTTTCCAATGTTGGCACCCATGAGAAAATTATTGCCAAACATAGTTTGACCCGTCTGCTCAGGAAGAATTTGAATATTTGGACTAGGATAAGGTTGAAATGAATTTTGATCAATTTGAAGTTTCTGAAATTGTTGGTTAAGGGGACAATGCTTTTGTTGCCAACTCTGTCTCTTTTGTTGAAGATTTCTTTGAAGTAATGCTTGTTGAAGTGGTTTATTCATGTATTCAAATGAATTCGGATCATTTGCGACTTCCTCATGACTAGATACCCGGTCCATGGCACGTTCGACCTGCATACTTTGCTTCAGAGCTAACAGTTTATGTGGCTGAATGTCAAAGTTTTCTGATGGTAAACTCATACGTTTCAAAAATGGTCTCGGTCTGGCTTTTTGATTTTGCTCATCGGTGGGCCACTGGCGCCCACTTGATTCCATATAAGCTGCATGCTGTTGTTGAATATGTTGAACTTGTTCTGGAGTCATGTTTGGTGAAAACATTTGTTGTAATGTGTCATGCTCTTTGCGTAACTCGGTCATTCCAGGGGCACGCATGTTCTCTTTTAATCTTTGGCGGAAAGCAATAACCCCGTGGGTGACCAGCCCATCGGAGGCTCTGCGTCCCTCCCTGAAATTCACCGGTGATCTCGTTTGACTGCGATCCTGCGCAGGATCTTCCTCATTTTCTGACTCCGGGTTGGGTTGACCCATGGAATAATTAGCACCTACAGATGATGTCAATGTATTGGATATGGACGAACACGATGGACTTTCAACACCAGAAAAGTTCAGCTGGGAGGAGGTTAGGACAGTAGAGGAGAAATCAGGTTCCAAACTGGAGTCAAAACTGGTGAAAGGAGAGGCAGTGTTTATTGATGAAGAACTATTATTTGTATTCTTTTTCAACTGAGAAAAGTCCCCAAAAGCACAGCTGGGAATCAGTCCTATGCCGTAACCGTCCCGAACAAACTGAATGCTGTTTTTACCGTTATTTCCACTATCACTCTCGGAGTCAGCCATGTCTGCCTCCACGCCTTCGTCAATAGACGTAGTGATCATGTGAAGGTTATTAGAGGTCACCAGTGGTTTGACACAGGGGGTGGGCATAATGTCAGGGAGACACCCCGTAACACCACACGGCGTCTGAACGTCACTGTCGTTAAATAACTGATACAGATTACTACTATTAGCACTGCTGGTTGTTACACAGTCCGTTGTATGGCTGAACAATGAATTGCCTTGTTTAACATTGACTAATGCTGTGCGTTGGTGCCCCTGGGCCGAGCTTGCTTGACTAGAGTGCATCATTGCCTGATCAGCAATAGTACTAGGGCGTCTTTTACGTATATCGATTCGATTCTCGGGAGGAAAACTGCTGCGATGCTGCCGTAATCGTTCCACTAGAAGGTAATATATGGCTGTGTAGTGATCATACGCGTCCTTCTGTAAGGCCTGCAAAGTTCAAAATTTAACTGTACTTCCTATATACACACATGAACACTCTTCAAACAAATCATACGTGTATTTACTTTTTTCACATATAATTAAATCTCCAAACACTCCTTCTTTACCCAAAAAGAAATTTGCCATAACACAATTCTTATTCCACTTTTCAACACCTTTTAATCACAATTCAAGTTCAGCAAATCTTGTTCTTGCTGACTTGCAACAAAAACATCGTTATTTTACTGTATATAATTTTGTTAACTTTAGTTGTTTTTTTTAATTACCTTTGCAATTAATTGAATTTTCAAAATATTTATCATAAAAACCAAGTCCAAGCAAAAAAGTTGATTATCAAATTTGATACGACAAAAAAATAAAAGCTTGACATTTTGACCCAATTCCATTTATAAAAATAAATCTACATTGGCATTAGCAGATTTGCATTACTGAAATCCAAATGAAAAGACTACAGTACCTCCACTGTTTTGTTCCTATCGATTTTCATCCCTTGCATCAGTCGGAGTATCTGTTCATTATATTCCCCCATCTTTGCATTCTGACCAATCACAGGACTGGGCGGGGCTTGTTTGGGTGCCCCCCCATCCTCCTGCATCCAACGGTGTTTTTTGATCATGTTAATGGTGTACCGTTTGGAGGGGTCTAAAACTAGCATCTTTCTGATCAACTTCTCACAAGCTATTAAAAGAAAAATCTCCTTCAATTTCCTAACTTCTTCAATTTCATAAATTTGGCTTTCATATGACATATTCTATCTGATTTTATGCTATGCTGTAATCTTTAGTTGCAAATACCCCTCCCCCCCCCTCCCCCCCCAAAAATCATATATGAAATCCTACACTATCTCATATCACTAACAGGAAGTTTTAAACAAATTTTTCAAACGCTTATTAAAATTCATATATACACATTGATAATGCATTTAAAAAGAGATGACACCTTCAAAACAAGGACCTTTCTTCCTTGTTTTTCATATCATGCTAACAAACTACAAACTGAAGTCTAATATTTAATTAACATGCCTAAAACATACAATCGTCAAATTTTATCATTTCCCAACATTTTAGAACTCCATGTTGCTAATAATAATTCTGATGCATGAATCGCTGCTTTGCTTCCATGCCCCCCAGCCAGATATTACATAAAGCTATTTGAAGCTTACTCGAGACTCAAAACTCCAGCACATTATTTCAATATCAGTTATTACACAACATTTGGGTTGCTTATGCAACCTGATGACATGTCATCTAATGAAGCTGATCTATATTTGATATACATCAATTAGTTCAAATCAGCTCTAATTAATATCATGTAACGCTTTGTTGTCGTAAATACCCTAGCTGCTTCCAGCTGCCGTTTCATGGTAATATCCACTTTTTCCCCCCCTGATATAATGCTGACACATGTACATCCAATAGTTAAGAATTAGATTTTTTTTTTACAGCAAACAAATTACTGGCTGTAATATCAGTCTCTGCTGCTTTATTGATTTTACGGCAGCAGTCGATGAAGACGTAATATGTAGTGGATACCTTCTGACATGAAGAAAGGTATTCTAAATCTGCCTTGCAGAACTCGGTCTCTCAGCATCTGTAAATTAGTTCCATCAAATGGAAGGGCCCCACAGACCAGTACATACAGCACCACCCCAAGGCTCTGAAAAGACACACAGACAGACAGTTCATATGACGTATACTAGGTTCTCATTTTCATGTTTCACACAATACAGAAAAATATGCATCAGCGCATTGTGAACAGTACCAGGGGACTTTGTGAGAAAAAAAAAAAAATTTCTAATATATAACATCCTTGTATCAAATCAATCTAAACATCACCTAAGCAAATATTCTGTTACAAGTGAATCAGCAATATAGTGCAAAACTTTGCTGGTAGTGGTGGGAGTAAAATAAATTACGCATTTACACATTACGTTTGGATTAGTAAAGGACAAGGCTTATTACCCAAACATCAATTTGTGGGCCGATATATTTTTTTCCCTCGAACACCTCGGGGGCTGCGTAGGGCGGACTGCCACAGAATGTACCGAGATGCTCATTGGTCTTGAAGAAGTTCCCAAATCCAAAATCAGCAATCTTGATATTCATGTTGGCATCCAAGAGAAGATTCTCAGCCTAAAATGAAAAGCAAAATCAATTAGAGCCTGGGTAATGGTAACTGGTAAATCAATACTTTTATAATTACAATATGTACGATTTGAACAGTTTTAGCTCTAAGACACCCGGTGTCAGTACACTGAATAATATTAATCATCATTAATAATATTCTTCCTACTTAAACTATCCTCTTTTATCTGCAGAAAAACAATCAAAGACATGGATTTTGAGATGAAAGGTATAATAAATGAGTTTTGAAAAGAAAATCAGACACATTTTCTTCTTCATAATTATGTCTACAGAAGAAAAGTGAAAACACGATGCTACATGTATGTAGTAATTAAATTTTCATGTTTGCCTTGGCCATAAAATTTGAAAAAGTAATGAAAAGTATTGAAAAAGTACATCCATTCTTTATTAAAGTCTGTATAAATACATGTCAGTGAAATTGTAAGGGGACCAATGACCATGATGTAATTTTCACTGATTTTAAAGGGAGGTAACTATGCCATGCCTTTAACTCCCTGAAATGACATAAATCCCCACATACATGTACTTTGAATAGATTTGTAGTACTAAATTACTAATACTTTAACAAGTATGAAAAATACTCAGTAACAAATAATTTGTTCAACTTCATGCCCTTGCCCTGCCGATTCTTAAAAATTCAAAACTTGATAAATAAGAAACATAGAACTTGGCTCTTTCAAATTAATATTACAGTTGTCAGTAACTGTCACTATGGCATACAGCTGTACTGCAATTCATTATCAATGCCTTCAAAACCTGCTTCAACGCAATATTTATAGTTGTCATTTTGATGTCAGAAATATTTGTAGTAAAATCATGATTTACTATTTCAATCAAATAAAAAAAAAATTCTGTTTAGAGGCTCTGAAGGAAGCAAATTTACTTTTCTGTCCTCCTCTACAATGCTATATATTCAGCAAAACCAAAATCCTTATTTTGATAAAATCTGAAACCTAGTTTTGATTTTATCAATGATTTAAGATCAAAATTGCATACAAAAACTATAATAGCCCATTTTTACAACAAAATAAAATGTTCAGGCTTCAGAGTTAATATATTGCTTTGACAAAAAACACACTAGTATTCCCCAATATTTCTTGGAAACCCCATGCATTTTCTAAACTTCAATGACCTCTGTTAAATGTTGTCTATTTTTAAATGGCAACAAAAATCTTTTCTTTGGGAAGATACACCAACTCATCATAGAGTCCCTTTATTATCAGATATGACATCAAATTTTATTCATAGAAATCGTGATCAATCATTTTCCACTGGTAACCTCATAACACTCACTTCCTAACACTAAACAATGGCTCCCTCACAATTCATTCTTCAATGACACAACAATAGTTTTCATCATCAAAAATATTTTCTTCATCAGAAAACCTGGTATTGGGATATATTTCATCTGAATATTTCTGGACTCATAGCATGCATCAATAGTTTGATTCGATGCTTTTTTTGGCCATCTTTCACAGTTCAAAGACAATTGGGCATTTACAATTGACTACATCAAACGAGAGATAATCAATTATCTCTGTGCCATTGCATATATTGGCTGATTATAAAGTAAGCTTGACGTGGAGTTTTGTGGTTTTTGAAATCACATTATGAGAGGAAGTCCTTTATACGGCATGAAAATTAGGGACTAGTACGGATGACGTCACAATGTAAATACTTAAAACGCATTAAAACCTAGTCTGCTGGAGGTAGAGAATGTGACCTATATCCCGTTAAACTGATCAGTCAAAAAATAATTCCCAACCTTAAGGACATATATAAGAATTCATTGAACAAAGAGAAAAGCCCTGCTTGCACTGGGAAGTCTGTTTAACGTATACATTTAAAGGTCTAGCAAATCAATGATCAGTCAATGGCAGGAAATTCATCTATGTACTATGTCCCAAACTCAACTTTAAAAAATCCATTGCTTACATTGTTGTAGTTGTGAATTTGACAGGTAACTAGCTGGGCGCTTCTTAGTGGGAGAACAATGACCCGCCGCCTTATCACGATTGAATCACACCTAGCTTACGTCTGCTGTGAATTCTGTTATCACCCTTGCCTGGCCTCCATCAAGTGTATGTTTATGATGCTAAGAAGGTTAGCGTTTACGTCAGAGAACGGGTTTGTGGCAATTAAACAAATGTGTACCTTTTATAAACAGTGTAATCAATTTTCCTCCTGTTTTTATTATTTGGTATTTGTTCAATGCAGGGATTAAAGTCTAGAAGCCAGCAACACTTTGGCAAAAAGGAAACAAATTGAAGTCTTTGCACACTGATTTACCTAATGGATATCTATTAGCTTTGAGAGAATGGGACTGGGTGTCTTTGGCATGACTATTGCGTGTGAAAGAGACTATAATCTTCCCAAACCACCAAAATCCTGCATAATTAATGTCACATTTTACATTTGCAATTTTTGGCTGGGTTTCCGGATAATATAATCTTTTGAAAGATGCATGCAGTTCATTTGCATGTAGAACAATAGAGAACATCCAGTTTTCTACTACCTGTTGATTATAGGTCAGCAATTACATCATAAGAAAAAACAGAAGAAATTTTCCTAAACCACATTTTAGAAAGAAAAGAACAAGACACATTAAAGTCATTGTTCCATTTATTTTTTTTAAACAAGCCCTCATTGAAAATGAAAACTCTAAAACAGTTTCACAAAATAATTAAAAGTCTTAAGGGGTAATTATTGAAACCAAACGAGCTCAATGTAGCAGGAGGGGGGGGGGGGGGGGGGGGGGGGCAAACATTCATGTTACCTTCAAATCTCGGTGAACAACATGGTGATTGTGACAGTATTCCACCGCTAACAAGATCTGCCAAAATTTCTTTCTGGCTTCGGGTTCCGTCATACGACCATGTGTACGTATGTAATCTAACAACGAAATATGTAGTACAATTAACAACCTCCAATCTGCACCAAGCTCATTTATTGGACAAGCTGGTAAACATTGTTACCGAGATCAGAATATGGTCATTTTACTTTTATCATAGCAGGTCCACCTTCCTTTAAAAAAAATACCTGGCTAGTCATTAAATGAATCTTTCAGCAAGTTTTCTATTGCAGGGAGCTTATAAAACTTATAACATTTTGGTAAGATCACCAAATTCTAACAGACAAATTTCAGTCCATATAGTAAACTATATTTCAAATTGTAAATGTTTGTATTCACAATTTTTTTTAAACAAAATTCTCAATGGTCTGTACAAAGAATAATTACCTACCGAATATTTCCCCATTAGGCGCGTACTCTGATACAAGGTACAACATATTTTTCGTCTCCATTACCTACAAAACATAAAATACATCATACTAATTAAGTACAACACAAACATCTAATCAGTCCATCAATGTACCTTATACTGTACATTGGTCAAAACACATAGATACAAACAAATCAATGGTTTGCTAAATCACTATATATCACCCCTCAATATTGAAAAACTGAAAATGTAGTGTATGCTGGAGGTTCAAAACTAAATAATATTTTCCCCCTTTTAATTAATACACCATTTCCTAACGAATTTTATCAGTATTTCAAATTATATGTATAAACCATAACAATTAGGCAGTCACTATTTTTTTAAATATATATATTCAATAAAATCTTGAAAAAGAAATCATTATTTATTTCAAAGTTCTTGTAAGTAACTTGTTAAATAATTTCAATCTCTGCATGTATACATTTTCCATTGAAGATAGGATTTCTTAGGAAGACATTGCAATGTAATTTAACGAGAAAGCCTCGTGTTCAAAACTCGGCCTGATGGTGCATTTTATTATCATACTAATGATAACAGGAAGAGGCCAATATTTTTTTTACTATGTCAAGTCAATGAAAACAGGATTTATGAATCCCATTTACAACAGACACATCGGAATGTTAGGTCACTCATGTGTGACAGATCAGTGAACTAGAAAGGTTAGAAGGTTCACAGAACCAAATCTGTCATGTGCTTCTTATTGTGCCCAGTGTAACATCTGATTGTAAGAAACCAAATAGTAATGCTGTAGTCCTAATAATTATCTCCCCTTCTTGAAAATAAATATCAAGCTTGACTTTCCTTTTATTTGAGCAGTCAATATTTGAGTTTTTCATTATTTTTTTTAAAACAAACCCAGGCTTGATTTTCTCTTGTAACATAAAGTTTATATAGCTCTGTTTAACATAAACATACAATATTAAACTTGTCTGACGAAGGAAGGTGCTCACCTCATGAGAAAAATAAATGCCTTCAATATCGAGGCCAAACAAGTCATATTATTAATCCTTTATTTTTTATCTATGGTATCATTTTATCTCCAATATTTTTATTTTAAAGTTGTACATTATTTTTGAAAGCCATCCTCATGCATGATCCTTTTTGACTTGTGTACGTTGATTCATTTACTAGTTGTTTGTAAATATATACATTAATTTTAATATAACAAGTGTTTTATATTCAAACTTTCTCATACTGTTTATGATCATCTTCTAGAAAGAATCCACCACAAGCATGAACATAATTAAGCTAATTATCATAACTTCATTTAAATTAATGCATGCAAATTGCGTCAATTGTAATAGGGCACCTTGTTTTCTTCATTTCCTTTGTTTAAAGTTGATCAAACTTATTGAATATCTGGTCAGAAACAAAAGTTAATGGCCTCACTACTAAAAGTTCACAGATCTATGTTGCTAAAACCATGTCTTGAAAGTGTATTGAAATCGACTGGTAATAAATTTTATTGGTACCAGATAGATAGATCTGTTTGTATAGTCCCTGCACACCTTTGAAGTGAGAATAAATAAACGTCATAGGTAAATTGTAATCCTGCTGTGTAATCTATAAGAGCTCAACGTTCGCAATCTGGTATTTTCCATGATTAAGAAAGATCCCGCCTACACTCGGAAGGGAACAATCAGTCTAAATGTTGCGCAAAAAATGTCCAAGAAAACTGTGAAAAAAAAATCAATTCCACCATACAGAACTGTGGTATAAATATTAACTTATGCTTGTGATTTGCTATATATCTGATAAGACATAAAGACTTCATCAGATTGTAATTATATGTCTTCCATTCAAAAATAACTCGTATTGTAAATAACCGTTGTGACAACTAGGAAGCACAGGAAGTGACTGAACACAGCCTTCATTCCAATTGGACAATGTTCGTGTGACATACTACTTATTATTGAAGCCCTTGTATGACATAGAACCAACATTAATTTCACTCTTTCTGTTTACTTGCCATTGGCCAAAACCTTTTCATGTCCTGTTTTGAAATGATGTAACAAATGCATATCTAATAACCCAATTACCTATCATGTAGTGTGGAATGCTGAGGGCAAAACTGAAACTAAGATTCACAAATATTTCACTGCCCCATCCCCATGATACTTTAAATATAATACAATATAATATAAATATATACGCACACACACTCCCTGAATAGGGCTGTGTATCGTGTGAAATTTTCATATTGCGATATTTTCAAATGTACTGCGATATAGGTATTGGCATTTGCAATACATGTATTTTCAACTTGGAATATCAATGATCTTCTCCATTATTTCATTGACTTTAAGATTGCCTTCTGCGCAGAATAAATGAAAAATAAGATCACATGTTCTTGGACAAAGTCAGACACATTATATGGGTAGACTTAATTGCTAATTAACTCTGTTACTCTTTTGGAAGTAGAAAAAATATGTCTCAGTGTTTTGAACAATCACAGAAATGTTTCAGTCATTTAATGTGATGAATGTCAATCCTGAACGTAAATTCCGAGGCTGAGCATCTTCGCTGATATACTGGTATTGAAAAAAAGTATTGCAATATGATATTTTTTTTAATTAATGAATTGCAATATATCGGAATACCGCACAGCCCTACTCCTGAAGAATTACGGAAACTGTATGTACTCAATCAACATTGTGATATTCTTAATTTATATACATACATTCATATATAATGAAATTAATCCTCATTTTTTAACATGATGATTTCTATATATACGTATCAAAGAAATTAAAATTCCAGGGCCATGAGAACAAATGAAACACTTTGAGTCCCATGTTGATGAACATCCAGTGTGCAACTTGGATATCGTAGTGTCACCTGACTGCACAATCCTAATTGTATAATTCTAATTAAATATTTGATTGGATAATTTGATATGCCATGTAGTATGATTGAATCCTTTCCATACCTGATAAAGTTTAACAATGTTAGGGTGGTTTAGCAGCTTCATGATGTTCACCTCACGGTAAATCTTCTTCAGGTTGTTTTCATCCAGATGGGTTTTATCAATGATTTTTATTGCTACCTGAAAAGGTGAAAAATTAATTTGAAAAATGTTTGCTTTATATATTTCCTTTTGGCAAGCGGTGAGAGATATGATTTTCATGTTGAATAACAGATTTCTACTAACAGCATGCAGAGCTAACGACTAGAGTGCTAACTACGCCAAGATGCATGATACGAAAGTAGATTAGATGACAGTGCTGTATGTCACTGGAAGTGTCTAAACCCCAGAAAATCCTATATATGTAGCATTGCAACAAAATCCCTTACATAAGCTCGAATAAGCCACAGTGACGTACATTATAAAAGTGCAAATTCGATGAACTTTCTCCAGATTTTTCCTGATATATCTGAAGATCGTATTACTTGCTATCTATAGTATTTTAATTACTGCATTATACCGGTAGTCAGGAAATAAAAATGACTGATACATACATGGCCGAAAACTTCATAAAACAGTCAACACATATCATATCATCAATATGACTTCACATTATCAAAATTGATGAGGATTTTTATGTCTAATGAGAATGATAGGTTGCTTACCAAACTACGCAATTTTTTGATATTTTCAAAACAAGAAATAGTACATTATACAATCTTAAAAAGAACAAAGCAAATACAAATTTACATATCTATACAGATTGTTTGAAGTATGCATGTATATCAATTACATATTTATTTAGATTATAAACATTTACTACAGATCTATATATATAAGCACAGAGATGTTTTAAACCATTGGTTCTACCGGGCAGTTATACACATTAAAGTCCAAGTACAAATCATAAGCTTATTATTGGTTCTAATATGTAATAGTAAAAATAATTAGGTAACTATAATCACAATTATGAAAAAGTCAATCATTCAGTCACATATCTAAAAGGCAACTTTTCTCAGCCATTGGTTTTCCTAATCCCCATTGAAGTAATAGAGAGGTTGAGATTTCAAACGTGTACGGATATGTGTACAATACTTGCATGTACCTGTGTTTTGTATTTGTTGAGATTTTCATGACGTGTAAAATAAATCTAGAGTAAACTTTCAACTAAATAAAAATGGTAATACTATATAAGTTTAAAAGTCAAATTTTTATACAACACTTACATGTAGCTAGTATTAAGCGCAGCTGCTGCGCTTTAGGGTAATCTGATTATATAGGGCGCTATATAAATATAGAATAATAATAATAATAATAATATTTATCGTATAAGCTACAAGTTGGTTCTTATGTGTAGACGTCGCTGACTACAAGTTATAACAACACATAGAAACCTTGTCATCACGAAAAGTGATGACATAGTACGCAAGTGATTTCCCTAATACACGTACACCTTTGAAATCTCATTACCTCTCTATTGAGTAAAAACTTCATACAGTGACAGTATAAGTTTTTCATCATAAAGAAATACATAATGTACTGTATGGAACTGACCACCTGATCATATACTGCACTATTGACTTTAAATACACTGACGTATGCACTGAGCGAATAACAATTACGCAGTCTTTAGTCACACTAATGCAGAGTCTCCAAATAGTATTGGTACATCACACACTTAATAGATTTCATTAATCAATTTCTTATGAAATTATCACTTAATGTGCAAATAATAATGTGATAATTAAAAGTAAGACAGACTGATGTAAAATTGTTTGAGACATCGTTCTTCTCACTGAAAGTGATAATTAGTCAATAAATTTCACATTAATAGACCTCGATAAAGATCTACCGCTTGTAAGTTATCTTGACACATACTTTAAAGTTCAACACATTTATGAAAACTTTACAGATTACCTTGTTTAAATATCTGATTAACAAATCTTAAGATCTTTTGCACACTGTGCATTTCTATGAATCATGCCAGATTACGTTTAACATGCAAAACGTAACTTTAATTCATCATTCTTGCAACTGGTTTCCACTTGGCACAGGTATTGATTGAAAACCGAAAATTTTATTACATCACTCACAAACAATCCAGAGAGCTAATTTTTGTGGTTGTTTCTTAGTCCCACACTGGAATGACCTTATATACATGGGGGTTTATAAGTGTTCTGTAGTTGTGTCATTAGTCTGCTCCCACCAAGGGCTGATGACTGTCAAGGGTTTAGTCACACGAGAAAAGATGGAGGCAGCTGTTCCTCGATTCATTATCCTACGTTTTCTGTTGTGTATTACACTCAATGTCCTCAAACTGTGACTTAAATTAATGTATACATATTACAATTCACACCCGGCTTGTTGACATACATGTCCCATAATAATTATGTACTAGTATATATTGTTTCGTGTAATGTAGATGAGTTATTCATTCATCCTGATGGGATACACCACTCTGCCCAATAACTCGTGCATCTACATGTACTTTTATTTACGATCAAATCAGGACAAGTAGTCAAGTACATATTCTACACATGCAACTACACAAACAATGTCATTCTCAGGGAGTTCAATACATGACTACTTCGAATGGATTTTCATTCTGGAGGTTCACTGAATTTATTTATAACTTTATCTGAAAGTCTAAGTAGCAAAAAACTTTTCTATAATGATATCATATTAAATCTGAATGCTAAGATAGAAGCAACATTTTAGAATCGAATATTAAATAAAACATAATTTATGAAATTCATACAAAATATAAATTTCATTTTTGAATACAATCATATGATATCAATGCCTGAATGGCAACATTTTGCACCGGCCAGCATATACTATTACTTCATAAAACGATTTAGCACACCATGACAAATTATCTGACACGAAGCATCCTAGTTCATACCTCATATGTATTTTCAAAAATGAAATTTTGATCTTTATAGAGTCACTTTCAACTTTCTATTTTGTCAGAATTCTCAGTTGTCGAAATATCTGATGTGCTATATTGATCAAGATTTTAAATTAGAAATATGAACATAGCTGCAGCGCATTTATAAGGAAATGAAATGAGTACAGATATCATGGGCAAAAGGACTGGAAATGTCAAATTTGATATTTTTTTAATCATATGTCCTCAGGTACACATGGAAGTGAATGGGTGAATACCTGACTTTATTTTAAAAATCAGAATCAATGACCGTTCTGGGAGTACATGTTTACAGTGTAGCGGGCTGCCAACACTCACCCCCACCAGACGTGAGAGTGACATTTCAGAGGTTGGTTAATTTATGGGGTGGGGGGGTGGGGTACCATACACAGAAAGCACAGTTTACGGACATCTTTTGAAAATATATATTCATCATCCAAATTTTGCAAACAACACCTTGAGATTGGTAATTAATGGTTGACATGTACCTAAAAATGTGACTTTCAAGATTCTAATTACAGAATGCACATTGAAACTTATGAATCATATGCAATATATATATGCATATTCTTCATACTTTTATTCAAGGTAAAATCATGACAAAGTAATTTTGCTGTATGATCCAAAATAGATCTGGAAATTTCCATATATATATATATCAATGCATGCAGTTAGGTGCCACTCTTTTTTCTGAGGTTTACTAATTGTACCTCTCATACTATATGCATCAGAAAATCTTTACACAACATTGTGAGGAGAGTATTATGATAATTACTTTGTGTATATAAATGTACATGTACATATTAATCAATTATGCTAATTAATATAGGTGAGCACAATGTGTAATACTAGAGTACAAATTATGTTTATTTTTTATTTTCAAACTGATATCCCGGCTACACAGCTTGTATTCATGCATTTATGTAAACACAGCAGTAACAGGCATCTCTATTAGATCTATAATTTTAAATTTGCATTTGCCAATATCCATACACGAAAATGTGTTGTTTTTATTTTCAAACTAAATATTTAGGGCTACATCGAAACACGAGATACGTGAATCCACGTTGTGTGTGTGTGTTTATCAAAAGAATGTGCGAGCAGGAAGTATGCGGATGACGAAGGCATGTCGACTGTTCTCAAGGAATGTAACACAATTCAAAACAAAGAAGGCATAGCTTGCACATGTAAGAGCTGAGCCCGGGGCAAGGCCTGTGCTGGTCAGCAAGACAGGTGCGTGGACCGTCTGTCACCTCATTGACCCAATTAATTATATGCTGCACGATGTACAATGCATGGTATAACGGGCCAACAAATGAAATGATTACAAGAAATGTGAAATACGATGTCAATAAAGTTTACCTCTGTTTTGGTAACTCTATGCCTTCCTAATTTTACAACTGCAAAGTTTCCTTTTCCAATTGTTCTCTCAATATCGTAAAATCCCACCCGAGCTGGGGTCTTCGTTGGTCTATCCGCCATGACCATTGTTTATCGTTAATATTTAAAATCCTTGAAATTCTTCTTGTCATTCGACAACTTTAAAACACCTTTCCAAAAGTCGAATGGTCTTTTCTTTCTTGTTTTCATGGCGGAGTTTTAGTGCGACCCGGTTTATGACGTTAGTGTGACGTCAAACCTCAGGCAAGATATTGACTAGTTATTCTACCGAAAGTTTCGTATCCACGGTTGCTAGGGAGAGAATTTTTTATGACGTATTTTGGTTGATATGTCAATCAATTACATTGCAGTTTCTTCTTGTTTACTGGTACGTAAATTCACAGTTTATTTAATGATATGCACACAGCTTGTCGATAAAACAAAGACGAGCTGTGAAGAGCAGAGATTTCAGTGTACACCTATAAATAGAAAACATTAAAGCGTCTGTTTAAAGCGATGATAAATATATCTACAATATTGTTATCTTTAACTTTTAAGCTGAGTATGCATCTACAATAAAAATGACGCATATAAAAGACTTAAGAATATTGCTAAGGATGAATTGCAAAATAATCTTTACACATTGTTAACATTTAGAAATCAGATTAAGTTATTTTTAGCTGTGTAGCCTACTTTGCGCAATATTTCATATCACTATCGGATTTTATTGACGAAATAACTCTAGGCACGTTCGTCTCTCTTGCACCCTAGCATACTTTCGGTATTAAAAAGGACGATGCCATTCGACCGCATTCACAATGACCTTGAACTTTCTTACATGAATTGACTCCCCTGTTAATAAATTGCACCTTTCTTTTCTTTTTCTTTTTTTTAAATGAAGGAATGAATGCGATTTTTATTCGTTTTATACGATATAAAGTAAGTTGGGACAGTTTACGCGAATAAGTAAAAGAAAAAAAAAATTGCGTACACTGTCCCACCTACCGTATAAAACGACATCTTCGCTTGCCAAGGGTTTTCGGTCCACTCCGCTCCCCGAAAACCCTTGGCTAGCGAAGATGATAAAACGAATAAAAAATGTTTTAATTTCTTATAATTTAATTTTAAAAATTGTCTTGGATATCATATGATGATTTAATTTTAAAACTTGTCTTTGATATCATTTGATGATTGATTCTAGAGAAAATATGGGTTGGGGTTTTTTTTATGACGCGGATCGAGCACCGCCGTACGTAGTGCTCATCAACATGAACGCATTGTGACGTCATGATTAGAACGTCATATAGCGGGACTTGAAAGCAACATACGGTATAATGACATCCTACCCATAATGCCCTGTGTCTTAGCGTGCGAAACGACCTCTGGCGGAAGTTTGGGTATAATGAATGTTGCTAAAGTCAAATGAACCAATCAAGTGAAATTAATTCAATTTGCTTATATTTCGTCATGAAAATATCTAGGCTGCACTGTTGGTCTGCATTTGCCATCTCGTTACAGGGAACTTTTGTTAAACAATATTTAGATAGGTAGGTCTATGTTAATTAATACGCATTGTTCACATAAGGTTTTAAAATGTGCTGACTTGGCCCTTTCGGTAGCTCCACTGTCATGTGACCTATCTATATAAAAAGTGGGGAAAACTATGTTAATTTCCACCCAATTAATATAGTTTGATTTAATTAATAACGAAAGAAAATGTGTATGTTGCCACCGTTTCTAAGATGTCAGACATCAGAGAAACACACATTTTTGTAAAACTGAATAGCAAAAATAGATATCGTGTTAAAACGACAATATTTTAATGTCAAATTGCTAATTTATAAATATGTATAAATTAACTGTGGAAATTAGGGAAATAATTGCAGAAAAAACAACATGCAATGTACGTGAAAGGCTGCCCTTGACATTTACAAAAAAAAAATCTTAATTATAAATAATTGATATAAACTTTTTCACTATTAATAGTTGACCAAATTTTCGTTGTATCCAGTGAATAAAATTCCTTCAAAATATGTGCACGAGCAATGTTTAATTAAATAAAGATTTTGCATGCAAAAACCTATACATGACATTATACATCGATCTAGTACGATCTACCTTAATAAATGTTGGTCTTCAGAGGAAATATCGAGTGATATTTCGAAAACTTATAGGAACAACACGTATACGAGATATAGACATGTAGCCTGAAAGCCATTAATAAAGGGGGGGGGGTGTCATTGATTTTAGTCTTCTTTTATTTCCTGTGAATTTGGGAAGGCATACAATATTTAAAATGGTTTAGTTTACTTCGCATTACCACCGCATTAACGTCATGCCTTTACTTGGAATAAATTTAATGCGCATTATTGTATTTTTCGGAACACCATATTTACTGCTGTTCTTTACAGATGCCATTCTTGGACACACTGTGCAGTTTTAGTTTACATATGACATTCTTGGACACACTGTGCAGTTTTAGACACCCCGATTGTATATGTACTGCTTTTATTCCCGTTCATGGTTTTACATTACTTCATCTGATCATGAGTTACACGGGGTTTGTTGTTAACAGATTCGACTGTATTATGATAAACTGCCCAAACCCCTTAATTAAAAGTTCGTTTACTCTGTGAGCATTACGTCAGAGAGATGGCGGGGATCACGAATGTTACAGAAATAGACGAAATCGATTAATATATTAATAACATAATAGCTTATAGAAAAATATAAATACTACATGTTCCAGAGAGTAGCAGATGTAACTCGGATTGTTTTTCTAGATGACTTTAGATCGATGATTTGGTTAAAAACAAAGGAGATTTCTGCATGTGAAAAGAATTATCAACAGGTTTTTTGTTTTTAATGAGAAATTCTGTCCATTCCCGTTGTTTATTTTGTAAGCAAGTTACAGACAATAGACATATAATGCTGTCCATTTCCTGTTTGCACTGCCAACTTTAATGTACGGACATTTCTTCGTAAACGGATTTTCACCTCTCTTCAAAGCCTGGATAAAGCAGCCACCTGTCTATGATTTAGTTTGATATTCACGATTTATTCATCATGTTTCCGGCATTTCCCATTCCAGTTTATTGTGTAACCCTGTAATATTTCCTTCTCGCTCACCTCAGATAGTTACAAAACCACATCCCGGAATATAATGCCGTATTGAAGATAAAGATGTTTCTCGTATATTTTATGCTAATATATACCGGTATTGCCGACTAGCATAAATTCCCAACAAAACGACGATTTTTTTTTTCCTATTAAAAGGCCTGATTTGGAGAGTTCTTCATCCCTTTTATGCGATGACCAACTCAGCTTTTGGAAGATAACTGATGGTACCCTGTAGATTTGGAATTTTTATTTTTATTCTGGGGACCAGATGGAGGTAGAAAACAATGGTTTTCTACAAAAAAAACTTGGCTCCCGGAACTCCTTTTACATATAGTTCTCATCTCTTGGAAACCCTTGTTACAGATGCCGCCGCCAATCGGTCACTTACAGGGACATAAAACTTCCACTCGTAAACTTGCGTAAGGAAGGTGCTTTATGACCGAGTGGATTCGAGGTCCCCTCGGGACGGTGATCTTTGCTTCCTCGGTATTTATAAAACGATGACTTTTGCGCCATTGGTGTTGAGGACACCAAAGCGCTTCCACCAGACCAGGTGACTTTTGAATGAATTTGAAAGTGGGTCAAAGTAATATAAAAGGTCAAGGTCACACTTTATCTTCCAAAAGGTTTTCAGGGGATTGACCTTGAAACTTGAAAGGGCATGTGACTTTGATCATGAAAGTGGGTATGATTGATTGATTGATTATTTGTTTGTTTTTCGTCCCGTTGAAAATATTTCACTCATATTGGGACGTCACCATTGCCGGTGAAGGGTTGCAAATTTATATCTATGCTTAGCACTAATGGCTATTAGCAGTGAGGGTTTTTTTGTGTGCCGCACCTGCTACGACACGGGACCTCCGTTTTTAAGGTCAAACCAGAAAGGCCCTTGATTCTCACTTCTAAATGCCGATCTTTTGGTAAAGGAGCAATCACTACCTATTTTAGCGTCTTAGGTTTGACGCGGCCGAGTACCAAGCACGGGGCTCGAACGCACGACCTCCCGATCGCGAGCTCTATCAACTGAGCCACCGCGACCGGGGTAAAAGTGGGTTAAGTCAAAGGTCAAGGTCACTCTTCGAAGTGCGAGTCTCCAAGAATGATGCGACACCGAGTATCACGCATGCCCAAAGGAAGAAAGAACCCACTCTTCAAGTGACAGTATATAACAGTGGCTTAATAAAACGAGTACTTAAAGAGAGAGAGATAGACAGATGGCCGACAGTCTATGCATTCCGTGGAATATGGATGATTGGTGTCTTGTGGTTGTGTAATAAGGTAATAGGAATTTTCATTTTCATCCTGGGGGTCAAATATGAATCGAAAACGACGTGTTTGCAAAAAAAAAAAAACCAAAAAAAAAACCAACACCTTTGGTTCCCATGCAGAGCTCCTCTCACAATTTGCGAAGTAGCCAAGTCATCTTTTGGTTGGTTGCTTGGTTGGTTGGTTCGTTGTATATTTTTTTTTTTTGTTTCATCCAAAGGACCGTTTGGAAAATGATTAATGGTGTACACTAGATGTGCTTTAAGATTTCAGAATTCCTGTGGGATTAAAAGATCTACGTTTTTCGACACCTCCCCCTCCCGGTTCCAAGAACTTTAACATTTCACCCAGTAGTCAGATCATCTTTTGGAGGGTAGTTGGTTGTGTCCTATAGACGTGCAGTAATATTTAAGATATTCATTTTCACCCTGGAGGCGAAATGGGGGTTAAGCAACGACATTAATCTGCAGGAAAACATGGTTCTCAGAATTCATCTTGCAAATTATGCAGTTGACAAATCATCTTTTGGAAGATAAATGGTGGTGTCATTTGGTGGTGTGCTTTGTCACCTCGAGGGGAAAACAGGGTGGGAAAATGACGAACAAAAACCTGCTGCTTAGTACATTGTGGCATGTGCAACAAGAATACTTGCTTTCAGGTTTCAATCTCAAGTACTTTCATTGAACAATATAAAGTATATGAGGGTTGGAATGGCCCCAGGACACTTGCCCATCGGAGTACCCAATGCATCATACATCTTACAATGCATCCTATACAACTTGTCATTGGTTAACATGCTGAATGATGGCGGGTCTTATACCGATAGCTAACCCGTTCTTTACACACTCATTTTTGACTACGAATTAACCCCGTTTACCCAATCGAGGTGTAGGGCTCGCAGCGGGTGTGACCTGTCGACAGGGAATGCTTACTGATCCCTGCTCTGGTATACTAGGGGATCGTGCTTGCCCAACTGTTAATTTTGTATTCTTTATAGGAGTTATAAAATTTATCACTCCTCATCATCTTCACTGTTTCATCTTGATTTGTGCAACAGGGATATACACATGTATATGGTTTAAGGACCAGAATCTCAATTCTTTTCAGTATATTTCAGTGTTTGCCCAGCAGAATTTACTCAGTGCATCTCGTGATATGCAGTAGGACTATATACTAGTACTAGTATAATATAGGTTATGTAATGAGCTAACTGTTGTGACACAAGTATGTCGTAGAGTATATTTATTGGTAAACACTTGCGTGTGGGTATTACTGCCTTGTGATAACATCTAGTTATAAAATGCAATGTTTATGGATCTCGGCAAAATGTAATGCATCCTTTTTTTCATTGTCATTTACTTCTTTTAATGAAGACGGGTTGCAATACAGCTGGCAGTTTTGCTTTTCCTCCCAACCCATGCTTATACGGCAGTGTTACATGCGTCATTGCAGTAAAATGAAAAAATGATAAATACATTCTCATGCATGGATTGGGCTCACAAAATTTGATATGCAAAGCCATTCAACCCAGGTAGCCTTACCGCAGGTCCAAAAGGATGCAACCTTAAATGGTACCAATCAGACAGACTGCAACTTTTTGATAAACTTTTAGAATCTAACCAAAGGTAGAGTAAAATCCTCATGACCTCGCTCCCCGCTCCCATGATTCACCACTGCGACGGTTTAATAAAAAAAATAACTAGGAGATTTTCGTGATCAAATCATACACCTTCCAGCCTTTAACAGTTTACTGTATAGACACGTCTCATGTCGGTCTGGATTTGGAATAAATAATATAATTTTTAATATAAGAAACTTATGGTTTTCGCGAGTTTATGATATGTATTATAATACACAGTCCAACGCGACCGATGTTATCTTGTTTGAAGATAAAAGCTATATCTACTGGTTTATTAGAGCCATAAAAACCTATGTCAAAGTCTGCTGCATATAGGAGACATGTAATTTGGTCATCAGTATATATAAGAAATGTTTGACATGAAATATTCATTGCTGTATATCTTTGATTTTTGTTATTATAAAGTAACATGTATATAAATCAAAATTTTGAGATGTCATCGCGTAAAATTAACGCTGTCTCATGCGTTTCATACCAAGTGTTAGGCCGTTCTTTATGTACACCGATTTTGACTACGGATTACTCCGTTTGTAGGTGTTACGGCGAGTGTGACCTGTCGACAGGGGATGCTTACTCATCCAAGGTACCTGATCCCACCTCTGGCATATTCAGGGGGTAATTTTGTATTCTATAGGATAGGAGTTCTTCACATTTTAATGAACACAGTATACTGTTTTACCGTATGGAAATGTAAATTGTTCCCATGATTTCTCAATGAAGTCCAAATCAGTGAAAAAAATGTATTGATTTATGCAGGGAGGTGTAATATAAAATGGCGAAGTAACAAAGTATTAAACGTAATCATAGTCCCAAAATCAAATACAAAACCGAGTGTAGGGCAACACGGACCTTCGACAAAAGCGAAGGCAGGATCAGGTGCCATGGAGGAGTAAGCATCCTCTGCTGACCGGTCACACCCGCCGTGAGCCCGTAGTCGAAACAAAGTAAACGGTGTTACCCGTCGTCAAATCTAGTACGAAAATGACGTCTAACAAAGGGATGCAACATATGACTTAGTGATAATTTGTAATCGCAAACAAGATTATTATAGCGACCGTAGGATTTGCGTTAAACGAGATTCGTTATAACCCTGCAATATAATTTAGAAGTCCGTTCATTGGTCCCCTACCGGTTTGTAAAACCGGAGGGGACTATATAGCTTTTCTCTGCCTGTCTCAGTCTTATTGGTTTTCCAGACTTTTTTAAACCCTTATGATACTGAACTGATTTTTTTGTATGCAGTTGTATATCAATGAATTACAGATCAAGTTGGGGTTTTGTTTTGGTTCGTTGGTTTTTGATGGAGTTGTGCCCCTTTAACTTTGAAAAATTACTTATGATCCGTTTTCCGGACTTTTTCTTTTCTAAATTATTTGAGATATTGAACATGTTTTTTATATGCAGATGTATATCAGTTAGTTATAGATCGAGATTGAGTTTCGTTTTGGTTCGTTGATTTTTGATGGAGTTGTGTCTCTTTAACTTTGAAAAATTACTGTTATGACCAGTTTTCCGGATTTTTTTTCCTCAACGCTTTGAGATATTGAACTGAGTTTTGGTATGAAGGTGTATAATTTAACAGTATCATGACATATAACTTCGGACATGACAAAGTCCAGACTTTTTGCTACCCTTTCTATCAAAGATACAGAAAACAAATTCAGTGTATCTGGTGGGATTTTTTTGCAGTATCTTCTAGTTCAGTCACGAATCAAGACCGAGTTTCGTTTCGGTTCGTTGATTTGGTTCGTTAATATCTGATGGAGTTGTGCCCTTTAACTTTGAAAATTTACTGTTTTGATCAGTTTTCCGGATATTTTTTCTAGACACGTTGATATATTGCACTGATTATTTTTGTATGCTGCTGTGTATTAATGAGTTACAGATCGAGTTTGAGTTTCGTGCCGGTTCGATAATTTTTTTTTATGGAGTTGTGCCCCTTTGACTGTCAAGACCAGTTTTCCGGACTTTTTCCATAAACGATATTGAACTGATTTTCTGATTTTATTTAAGTTGGTGTACATTATTCAGTTACAGATCAAGTTTGAGTTTCGTTCCGGTTTGATTACTTTTAATGGAGTTGTGCCCCTTTAACTTTGAAAAACTGGCTTCTTGTGTACAGATTGCCTATTTCAGTATTCATGACGTGTTACTAAATGCGTTTCGAGATATTGAACTGATTTCTTACATAGAAATTGAGTTGACCTTTGGATTTGAATAATTACTACTTCCAATGTGAACCTTGTTGGCTAATTTGGTACATGTACCGTTGCTCTAAGTCATAGTTCAAGGTCACACAACATTATTACACTCTTTGAGATTGATAACATCCGTCAAATAATGGTGGTGCTTATGCAATACTCTCAGAGTGCTTGTTTACATAGAAATATTTGTAATTCTTACACTCAAAAAGATGAATTTATATCAACCCATGCCTCTATTTTTTTCTGTATAAAGTGTCCTTCAAGTTTTTAGCTCACCTGAGCCGATAGGTCAAGTGAGCTATTCTGATCGCCTTTTGTCCGTCGTCTGTCTGTCTGTTAACTTTTCACATTTTCGACTTCTTCTCAAGAACCGCTGGGCCAAATTCAACCAAACTTGGTACAAATTATCCTTGGGTGAAGGGGAATCAAGTTTGTTCAAATGAAGGACCAGGCCCCATCAAAGGGGAGATAATCACGAAAATGCAAAAATAGGGTGGTGTCATTTAAAAATCTTCTTCTCAAGAACCACTGGGCCAGAAAAGCTGATATTCATATGAAAGCTTCCTGATATAGTGGAGATTCAAGTTTGTTCAAATCATAACCTCCGGGGAACGATGAGGCCACAATAGGGGATCAAAGTTTTACATATGATTATATAGGGAAAAATCTTTAAAAATCTTCTCCTCAAGAACCACTGGCCAGAAAAGCTGAAATTTATATGAAAGCTTCTGTATAGTGGAGATTCAAGTTTGTTCAAATCATGATCCCTGGGGGTATCATGGGGCCCAATAGGGGATCAAAGTTTTACCTATGATTATATAGGGAAAATCTTTAAAATCTTCTTCTCAAGAACCACTGGCAGAAAAGCTGGGATTTATATGAAAGCTCCTGATATAGTGGAGATTCAAGTTTGTTCAAATCATGACCCCGGGTACAATGGGCCCCAATAGGGGATCAAAGTTTTACACATGATTATATACTAGTGAAAACTTTTAAATCTTCTTCTCAAGAACACTGGGCAGAAAAGCTGAAATTTATATGAAAGCTTCCTGATATAGGGAGATTCAAGTTTGTTCAAATCATGACCCCCAGGGGTACGATGTGGCCCAATAGGGATCAAAGTTTTACATGTGTATGATTACAATAGGGGATCAAAGTTTTACATGTGTATGATTATATAGGGAAAATCCTTTAGGGGATCAAAGTTTTACATATGATTATATGGGGAAAATCTTCCAAAGAACCACTGGGCCAGAAAAGCTTCCTGATATAGTGAAGATAAAAGTTTGTTCAAATCATGACCCCCAGGGATAATGTGGGGCCCCAATAAGGGATCAATATTTCACGTGCAAATATCTGGGGAAATTCTTTTAAAATCTTCTTCATTGAACCAGACGAGTGGATATTTACCTGAAAACTTCCCGATATGGAGTAGATTTAAGTTTGTTTAGATAATGCCCCCCCCCCCCCTTTCCGAGGGCTGGGTGGGGCCACAATAGGGGATTAAAGTTGCTACTACTGCTCTTCTTAGTGAAGCAGTGCTCAGGTGAGCGATGTGGCCTCTTGTTTTTTTATGACAGCGTTCTACAACTATACGTGCGCGCTCGCTTGTGTGTGTGAAGATATACAATTTTAAAAGCTCAAAATGCATGTACGTGCATATACTTATAAACATACACACCTCAGCTCAAAAGGAGTGTAAAATCAAACATTGGACCTCGGCCCAAATTTATGTTAAATATATGTAAACAGATGCAATTAAATAATGGACCTCTGCTCAAAATACATGCATGTATATATACATGTAAACATATACAATTAAATAATGGACCTCGCCTCCATAGGTATATTTATCAGAATATTACACAAATTATTTTAAAAGAAGACATCCAACCTTTTCACATCTCTCCCCACCCCACTTCTGTAACAAAAAGTCTCGGTAAATAGATTTTTTTTAATATAATATTCCAACTGACGTAATGTAATACCCCAAAGCAAACAAAAATTGTTGCCTTTTCTTTAAAAGAAAATAACAGCACTCAGCTGGTGTGCAGACAAATTGAATTTGTTTTCGCACCAACTGCTAGAATTCGCACAATTGATGTCAAAATACCAACACTCGACGCTTAAAAATATTTTTTCAAAGTTTCTAGAACGAACTTGCTTGCTAATCATCGAGTTGGAAACGCCCACATAGAATAACCTGGCTTGCTTTCTGCAACGCAATTGGTTGTATTATATAGCATTGTGATGTCAACGTAATTGTTTGGTATATGGCATTGTGATGCAAAAGTCATTAAGTGCTACTTCAGCATTGTCCTATAATGCGTTCGTTTTTTAACAAATTCAATCTGAAAAGTAAATTGACTTATATGCACACCAGTAACTACTCTTAGAAATGACACGTATAGTATAGTATATTACACTCTGTATATATTATAGTACATGTACTCTGTATATATATTATAGTATTTTACACTATGTATATATTATAGTGTATTACACTATTATAGTATATTACACTCTGTATATATATTATAGTATATTACACTCTCTGTTTATATTTTATTATATAATTGCATACGTCGATGCAGGCTACTGTCAAATAGGTTGATGTTACAGGGATTTCAACAATTTTGTCTCAATTCAGCATTTTGCAATTTCTATGGTCGTTATAACGTGGGGTTGAATGCTTTCTGACGTGTTTCATAACAATTGTTAGGCCGTTCTTTGACTATGTGTTAGATCAAGATAAAAGGCTCACGACGGGTTTGATTGGTCAACAGGGGGCGCTTTTGTGTAAAGGATTTCTGAGATTGATCACCGTTCGTTATCTTTACTCGTGTATAGTATCTGGTTTTAATTATTACATCTGTATATGGTGAGTATTGGTAGCACATGTATCAGCAGTAGTAGTAATAGTACCGGTAGTAGTAGTAATAATAGTAGTAATAATAGTAGTAGTTGCAGCAGCAGTAGTAGTAGAAGTAGTAGTAGTAGTAATAGTAGTAGTAGTAGTATTAGTATTAGTAGTACTACTAGTAGTACATGTAGTAGTAGTAGTTGTTGTTGTTATTGATATTGTTGTGATCATTTGATTTCACTATCTAGTATCTACCATCGCACATTTTAAATGTAGCTCCAATCTGATAAAGTACTTTGACATTAGAATGAAAAGATGACGATAATGACCGGTGATTAATCTCATAACTGCTACAAAGAATAAGGAATTAACAGAGGTATAACCACGGACCCCCGGGGCACACCAGATATAGGATCATGTATATAGGAGGAGTCACCCCCGCCGTGAGTCCTATACCTCGATCAGGTTTATGGGAAAGAACAGTGATCAATCTCATAAGCCCTATACTGAATAAAATAAAGAGTTGGGCAGACACGAACCGCTGGATATACCAGAGGTGGGATCAGGTGTCTAGGAGGAGTAAGCATCCCCTAGTAACCCGTAGTCAAAATCATTGTGTAAAGAACGGCCTCATTTTACCCAATTCATTGGTGACTACATTTACTGTTCGTCTGTTTGTTGATCATGATGTCAATGATTGACGCAGTGAGATATGTTGAACTCCCGGGGGGTCTCATCCTATACTTTTGGGTACAGACGTCCCGCTGAGATTTTCAAAACACCCCCCATACATATATTCAATATTTTTGAAACCATACCCATTCATATATTTCCGTTCAAAATTCTTTGCTTACTTAAATTGTGACATGTTCATGTATACATGTAGTTGCCGATCATGCAAGAAAGTGTATATTGTTATTGTAATACCCGGGATGTAGTAATGTCATAATATTTCATGATTACAAATTTTATAAGAGGACCAATTCCAGCGGATAAATTTAGCACCCATTGATGTAATGGCATGTCAAAGTGTCTACCCAATGATATATCAGATTGATGAAAATTGCACCCTCAAAAAAGCGACCCATTCCAGCGGCACGGGCGCACGTCTGTATATACCAATATATAGGAAGAGACCCCCGGGGTCAAACTTGTCATGCATGCGAAGAACATTTCAATATATTGATACCTCACAACAGACTATACAGTATGGTGCCATAAATGAGTCAACTTTTATTTGTTTTACTATATAATTCATTGAAAACAACCACCTCTCTAAGTTAGTTTCACTGACTTACCAAACCGCAATTTATAGTAAATTTTACATCATTAACAGAAAATGGTCTTGGTGTCTTTTTCTTTTTCCATAAACAGCCATTACACATATTATATGACTGTAAGAAAACTACACTCAAAGTTTTCGTTTCTGTCTTACAGAAATGGAACTCTAAAACTTGATGTTAAAGTTTCATCAGTCATATTTCTGCAATTGTTGGCAAAGGTTTTAAAATTCATGATTACAATTTATGCCTAGGTGTTTCAGAATAAACGTTTTAGATTTCATAAAAGTTAGAGTAAAATTGAGTTCAGAATGCTTGTTCAAAACAAAGGCTGTTTTTCAATGCAATATACATGTATAGCGTGAAATGTGAAAGTTGACTCATTTATGGCAGTAGTTTCGTATTAAATTTTAAAAAAGAAATTAACTTCCGCATTTGTAATTCACCTAGAGGGAAGTCACGCAGGAAATTACAGGGCGGTGTCTCCTCACATTGTTTACGTACACAGACTTATGGAAGTGGGTGTATATATTTTGTGCATCCAGTCATAATTTCATTGAGAAAGCCAAATTTTTTTGGTAGAAATGGTTCTCGATTTTTGATGCGAATTCTAATAATTTTATTTGTTTTACTTGTAGATACTTGTATATGTATTTTTCTTGTCTAAATTCTTTCTCATCCAAGGTAGGGCAATGCATTACTTCATTGCTTCTGGTGATCTTGTCCTCATACACAATGCTTGTCCAGTAAAATGACATCCTGTATATCAAGTGTTGACAATTTTATCTTGTACTATCCTGAAATGAAAAAAGAAAAATGATTATCCGTATACAGCTATAGGAAAATTTGTACAGTCCTAAAAACAACATATTAGAGCATGAAAAGGTAAAGATAACGACCAGTGATCATTTTCATAACTCATAGTAAATAATACAAAGTCAAGAGCATGGCAAAAACGGACCCCTGGACACACCAGAGGGGGATCAGGTATCCAGGAGGAGTAAGCATCCCCTGTCGACCAGTCACACTCGCCATGAACATTATATCTTGATCAGGTAAATGGAGTAATCCGAAAGAAAACGTTCCGTGTTCAGAACGGCATAATAATTGGTATGAAACACGTCAGACAGCAAATGACCTAACGGCATGTTGTACTAGAAAATTACATCGTTATAATAACAGCGAAATGCTAACTCCAAACAAGACTGTTGCAAACCCTGTAACATCGACTTATTTTACAGTAGCCTGCCTCAATTTAAAACTGCCATAGACAGAACAAGCTCTTGTGTATCAAGTTAGCTGGCAGACAACGGTTGGTATTGATCATTATTCATATTTAAAAAAAAAAATTCATTATATCTACAGCATTCTATTTTCCATTATTACGAAATGTCTGCTTCCTTGTGAAAAAAAAAACCCGCGGTACTATAGTACTCTAAATGGAAATTACAGAAGGTATAAAACAACGGTAAAGAATAAAGGTCACATGCCTTTATTCAAATCCTGTATCATATGACAAATTTTGCACCCTTCTGCGTGATATATGTTATTTGGGCGACTTCGATTCGTACCGGAGTCAGATGGTCGTAAATACAGTCTTGCTTTTCACCTACGCTCTCCACGGACCCTTCATTTAAATGATCGTAGTAGAATCGTGGTGATTTCATTAAAACGCGGGTCGGCTTGTGACGGCAATCACGACCTCTTACTACGACCAATCATCTGATCAATAGTCAATTCTAACACGATTTCTACTACGACCTTTCACGAGTACAGTACGCTTGCTTCACGACTTTCCAACGACCATGCTACGATTGTACATATTACCACGACCACCCACGACATCTTACGATACCACTACGATCTAGATACGCAGCGCATTGTTTCTACGTTCTCCCTACGTGGCTACACGCAACGGTTCGATGTACCACGCTTTACACTGCGCTTGCCCGCGACTGTTTCTTTACGATCGCTCCGCAATCGCTTTCATGTATGCCACTTTTTTAAGACTCTTACGTGGTCAGTTTTTAGTTTTGTTTTGCTGAAAGACTCATTGGATCAGACTACCTCTTCAATTTAGCTTTACCCGTGGGGGTCCGGGTCAGAATAGTACCCAGCAACCCGTAATGGTCAGTGACGTTTCTCTTATAGTGAGATACATGTTATTTTCGAGTGGAATTAAAACAATAGATCCAACTATCAATTAGCTTTATTGCAAGGGGCAAACCTGCCTTTGATGATACTTGATACAATCCCTATTTTTTTCTTTGAGGTTCGCTCATGTTTTCTCATAAAATTGTGTAGTATGCTTGACGATGATCTATGAATTGTTTGTCTTACTAATCTCAAAATTATTCCGACGGTCATTCTGACAAAGGTAATTTGAAAGTTTGAAGGCTCAGCCACACTGATCGTTATGTTTTCTTGAATCGTGCGGAATATGGCAAATATTTACCGAAGTACGATCAGTCGGCAATGTTTGCTACAATCTCCATCGCAATCACGTTCTGCGATTTGCTGTGAAAGATCATCGTACAATAGGTGGTAGACACAGGCATTTGACGTTTTATATATACATGTATTTTGATTTTTTATTAAATCTTCCGTAACATATTATAATATTTTGGATATTATTATAAGTGTTTACGGCGAAGATTTTTTAAATTCACAATATATTTAAAACGTCAAGTGCTTGTGGTGATAGATGATTCGTACGAGACGATTGGTGGTACTTATACAATTGCCGACTGGTCGTACGAATGCCAAGATCTGTCTGCAAGTTCGAATCGCAGGTTTCGAAGGTTGAACATTTATCAATCCAACCTTTGCTGCGACTGACTTTGCTCTTGTGACAATTACGAATAATGATGAATTAGTTCTTGCGCTCTTCCACGATTCCAAATTAAAAAAAAATTGTCGCAGTAGGTCGTTAACCAGGTCGTAAGTCGGTTGTGACTAGGCTCTTAGAGATCGTTAGTTAAGAGCGTGCTATGAACGCAGAGAGTCGTGGTGCATTCGTCGCTGTGGATTCGTAGTTAAAGATCGTATAAGTGTAATGTAATCGTGTATGATCGTGATGAGAGCTAGTAGGCAGCCGTAGCATGTGATCGTTATTAAATAAGGCGACGATTTTAAGTACGACTGTTGCCACTCGACCTCAATTACCGTAGTACCCGACCGCGCTGCGCTCTTCCCACGACCTCACTACGCTGCAGTACGCTCTTTTTTCACCACGACTTCACTACGAATGTTTTGAAATGTTCAAATATTACTGTAAGCGCGGTCGGGGTCGACCACGACCAACCACGTTCATACTACGACCTCCAAGACTTCACGACGACCACGCTACGATGTCACGATTTAGCAAAAATCAAGATCGTATGGTTAAGATCTTGTCCGGTGTGAGGGCTAATACTCCAACAATCCGCATCCATCGTTTAAAAACTGGCACATATGCAAAGTACCATTTACAAGACCGACATATTTGCTTACCACACTTACCCTGTGCATGCAGAAGGCCAATGCGTCGCGTCATATAAGGATTGGAAACTCTCTCGGCTTCGAACTTTGCATCTCGGGTTAATCCTAACTCCCACCCTGAGGCTATACGAAAAACAAATTCGCCTTCATTGAAAAATCCACAAATCCAGATAAAGTATTTCTCTACCCCGGCTCCATTTGCTTTCAATTCGTATGCTGGCTTGGGAATTTTAGTAGGTGGCTATGTCACAATGATAGACATGCAGTCGTCGCTATGAAACAAACGGATGTTGTGTACAGACAGATTCCAACAATTCCGAAAATTTCATCCATACACAGAACCTGCAAGTCAACTTTAGTTCTAAGTCTCTTGGTTAGATGGTTGTAAATACCCATACCTATCAACGAAATATTGTAAAGAAGAAAACAAAAATTAAAAAGTATTACCCACTTCCACAAGTTTCAAATAACAATAAGGCGTTAGGCATCAACAACAGGTGGCTATCTTAGTGAGTAAAATTAATTCTAATTCAACAATGTTATAAAGACTAAAACCAACGACTAAATGTACAGTCAAAGTTGACGTGTGTAAGAATGCTTGATATATGGGATATTGATTTCGCCACATCGTTTAAAGTATTAGTATGTAAAGATTATTCCGTCTGGTTTCGACATTTAATTGACCCAAATTACCCGAATCGAGTGACTTCTCTGCACCTGCATGGATTTAAGGTATCCGGCGAGTCATGCACCGCACCTCTGATTGTTAATCAGCGGTAAGACGTGTTAGTCCGAAGTCACACTACGTCTAGTTAAGTCACTCTTTTTCATTAATCGATCCAATGTTACCCCGGGACATAAGGATTGCAGCTCGTCCTGAGAAATACTTACGGGATTTGAATTAGGCATTATTATAGTGGAAATCATTTCATCGTTTTCACAATGATTTACTTTAGATATTAGCGATGAATTTTGGGTCGAAGATTATGCCAGGCGATTGGGCCAAATATGAAAAAGAAGGACTAGAATACTTGTGCACAACTGGTGGCATAAAATCATGTAAGCCATGAATATTGAAATCCCGTATTAGAAACATCCAAAACAGAGTGCGTACCATTTTATCTTTCTATGCTTTCGTAAACCAGACAGTGATATAAGGATTCAAGATAGGATTACCTGAGGAATATGTTTTGGTTAGCTTGAAACAACATTGTCTTGTCTGTAAGGCTATTATTGCAACTGTATTTTAAGCAGGTTCCATCTAGCCCAGGTAGGTTTGATTTGGGAAGTGTATTTTTTTGATTTCTACATTGAAAGAGAACAGGAAATTAAAAAGAAAAAAATGGGTTTCATGTTTGGTTTTTAAACATGACCTTTTTGCACTTAAAATTTACTCAAGATCTTCCATTTCAGATTCTGTTGGTGTAAACAAAACGATAAGAATACAAATCAATCATTACATGATATAGATACCATAATAATGTTTACCAATACAGATAAAAAAAATAAAAAGATTTAAGGCAGTAGTTTCACGTAAGGGAAGATAACTCCATTTGGTCCCCATGCGTTTGTTTACAATTGGACAATTTACAGCATTCTCATGATTATCGAATTTCCAGAGTAAAAAAATACATCTTAAGAGTGATGTCAACTTTTCTTAAAATTCACGCTAAATATTCAGAGTCTTGTTTCAAATTTTAAAATCGGAACTTTAAAAAATAGAGGATTCGGTTCAAATTTTTTAAAATATTGGCCAAATACTGATTTTTTGCACAGAATTTCGAGTAAATTGAATTGACTTTTAAAGATATGTATTCTGTTTGGAGAAAATACCTTCAAAACGAAATTTAATTAAATAACATATTTGAACTAGTTCCAAGTCTCACCTACTTGTCTCATTTAATTTTAAAAACTGATATATACGAAAAGAGGGTATGAAAATGAAGGTATATGGCTGAAATAGAAACTGTAAAATCATGCTTTTTGATTGATCAATCCTTCGAGCTTCCGCCACAAAATAAGGTCCCTTACCAAACTCTCTCAAAATAAATGAATTGACACAAAAATTTTCAACTGGACAGCGGTTTCAGTTGTAGATGTGTAATATGTTTGCACCGATGGGGTCAGGTATATGAACCAGTAAATACTTTAGTGTTTATAGCGTGCCTGCGCATGTTTCAAAAGCTCAGCCATACACCATGCCTTAAACAAACCTGTATTAAAATTAACTCCACATTTGGTATATCTACTTACACTCTACTGTTCTGTCAAAGATAAAATTCTTCTAAATCATTGTTTCCGTTTTAAACACATTTAATAATCCTTATTCAATGGGGACGGGTCTGAATATGAGTTACCGAACCTATACTGGATTCCAAAACTTCACGGATTACTATTAGCTGGATCCAGTAAATGCTCTACTGTCTTTGCTTTCTCGCGAAAACACCGATAGGTGTAGTAGGATTCTTTCAGACGCATTATTGGCAACAACCTATACCAGAAGTGTTGTAATTCAATGTCATTCTATTGAAGCATTCTAAAAAGAAATTCTAGTTAAATTTGAAATTACAGGACTTTTCTCAATCTACAAATATCAAACGCTATAGTATCTGAACACGTCTACACAGTTACATAATCCCTATACATGCTGAATATAAAAAAATCTCTCTTCGACCTACTCATAATCTGGGACTATTCCGAGCTAACAATTCGTTGTATCTTCAGTTACATTCAATACACTGAACCTCTTACAACCGTCTGGACACATCTAGTCTCTATCCACAGAGGTCCTCTGATTGTTGATATTAGCAAAGCAATGCTTGGAGTTTCCTCTTGTCATTATTTATGTATTCTTGGTGATTAGCTCTTCCAACAGTCTGTAGGAATTCCATGGGACACACTGTGCTCCTTGTTGTTTGGCTGCCTCATTGTTAAATTGTGCGAGGAAGAATTGTATTCGAAAGCTTCTACGCTACTTTCTAGCTGCGGTACATTTCAATTCGAATCCTCTATTGTCAGAACTCTCCGCATTTTATCTCTTAACGATATCAAACTTATCCATATCTGCTGTATTAATCAATAATCATCGTATAAGACGCTCACCACTACTCTCACCTGTGAACTAGAAATAAAAGACATCACAAAATCACTTAATTCTGTTCTCTACTTGATATCTCTC
>CAJDSM010059305.1:4633-18443 GCA_903981925.1 Ostrea lurida | reverse complement strand
AGAAGTTTTTAAATCAAATTTATCAAAACACGTCTTTGACACACCATTTTACCACATCCCATGGGTCTCGCGCAACACCATCTCAACTCAAAGAACCACTTCTCTGGGTCTTTCACCAATAAAAAAAAAAAAATTTTCCCAGATTATTCAAGCCCAATTATAATTCCCCCTGATCGGAGCGGCATTCCTTATTCCTGTGATTGTAATACACACCTTCCGTTTTTCTGCTTTGGTGACAACAATTGAAATAGTTACTACTACGTTTCATTCATCACACAAACTCCAGACTGTTCTTCCCAACAGTTTAAAAGCCTTCTTGTCTATTTCCACACCTCCCATACACAGGCTCCCACTATCATCGCAAGTGGGTTTCCTCATTCATTAGCCAATCGATATAAGTTTGTTTTACAAAGGACTATTGGAATTTAGAGGATGAGCAGGGTGGATTGCAATTAGGTACTGATTTTTTTTAAACTTTTATATTTTTTGATAAGTTGATTTATATCATATTTTTGTTTAATATAATAGATATTTAATTTTACATAATTATAATTAAGTTTATCCTTTTTTTATATTTTTAATATTGTATATTTTTGATATTAAAGATTTTAAATATATAAATATTTTATTATTATTTATAACCATATAAATACCCTCAACTAGCCACCACAGGGGGCCATTATAACAAATTCTTAGGAATGCCATTTTCAGTTCGGGAAGTCCAACGTGCTCCATATTAAAATCTACTAATAACATCAAGAAATTAGGATTTTTTCAGTTGGTCAATATAAATTCAACATACTCAACAGTTTTATCCACGTGAGAACATACATATTGGAACATAAAAACCAAGAGAAAGTCTGAGAAACATAAATTGCCCCCCCAATGGTGGCAAAATTCATCTCAAATTATGTCGCTATATGGAAATGGTGGTTATAAAAGGGCAAAAACTAATCATAAACACAAATACAAGGGGTCCTTAAATACCCTATTCCATTCATGATTAGACATGTCAGTCTTTGAACAACAATCACATAACAAGATATGGGGACCAAAATCTTTTAGCAGTTGAAAATTGCCCTATTTCAGATATGACCTTTGATCTGGCCACTGTGGACCCAAACTTCTTTATTAGATCATTCCCTACTTTTCTACCAGGACCAAACACCTGTACCCAGTTTCAGTTTGATACAAACGGCAAAAGGGGTCTCAAACAAAGATCTTTGACAGCCGGGGCCGAGGCAAGCGAGAACTTAACTACATGGGTAAACCAGTGATGACCCTTTTGACCTTCTTAACCTTGTGGACCTTTAACAATCACACCAGGATCATTTAAATCCTAGGGCGGACCATAACCCCTTATGCATGTTTGGGTTGACATCAAGCAACAAGGGTCAAATAACTCTCTACTTGACGCCGGACGGACATAACCACATGGGGTTAAAGCACATTTATTTGAAACTCTTGACCTCTGACATCTTGTAGAACCCTTGGGTAAATCAAGAAGAGGGATTCACTTTACTTCTTTCTAACGGGGGACAAATCCTAGCCAAGTTTTGGTTATATCAACGAATACGGGCGGTTCTCAAAAGGATCCTATTGACTCTTGGCAAACAATGGGGTTAAGACCAGCCAATTTGACCTTTGACCTTGGAACTGAACAATCATATAGGATTCATTTCATTCTCATAGGGCATCCCCTTGTCACCAAGTTGGTTATATCCAAGCAAAGAGGTCAAAACTAAAGGATATTGACCGCGGACAGCACATATTATTTTATGTCTACGATTTTTATTCTTATTTTGTAGTTAAATCTATATATATTAATATTTGTATTTTTATATTAAAATACCTGACCGTAATCACCATGTGACTTGGAAAATTTCCACATACGGAGAATCATTCTAACTCTCACAGCAACCTTTTACCCAAGTTTCGGTTTTGGATATTCAAGCAAGAGGTCCAAAGATATGAGCCGAGAGGGCGACAGCCAATAGTCACCGGACTTGACCCCCTTGGACCCTTTGACCATCTGTGACTCAATGTATTGGGGTTATTTTTATTAATTATGGATAATCAACTCCTCACAAAATCATAGGAATTCATCTTACCTCTTCTAAGGCCATATCAGTACCCCAAGTTCTGGTTGATATCCACAGCACAAGCGATGGTCAAAACGATATTTTGAGCGGGCACGCCAACAATAGTCACCGACTGACCACTGACCCTTGGGAGATACCTGTTGGCCCGACCAGTGGAACCTGAAATCAATAGACTCATCTTTTACTTTCTACAAGAGCCAAACCCCCTGTAACCAATGTTTGGTTGATCAGCAAAAGATCAAAGGATATTGACCCGCGGACAACACCCACCTGGTTTACAGACTCGGGAAACCCGACTCATAATCACCGGGGACTCACCGACGGAACAGGTGCACACACAATATGCCCCCTCCTTTTTCAAAGGGGACGGGGCATAACAATCATAAATTTTGGTCTATTTTCGACTATAACTCACCGCAGATTAAAGGACCATTGAATTTTAAACCTAAAGCATTCGCAAAAAACCATATTCTATTGTTTCACTATTCACAAATGGCACCTGGTCCTCGTATTGGGCCATTGCTCAGCCAGACCGACACCAGTATATAGGTCGATACACACATCTTACTTTCTTTTTACATGTTGCTGAATCTCTTGAAATCCCTCTTGTTAACCGCAATTACCAATCGTAATTTATTCTGGACCCAATAATTGACTTGATACAAAGAATAAGCCTTAAAACACTGCGGCATCGAGTAAGGTGCAGTATCGTCTATCCTCCACATCCACCCTGAACTATTAAGCTTAAGGTCTCATTTCCTGTGTTTCATGAACACTCTTTAACTATATTTATCATATATTAATCACCCCTGGGCGATACTCAGACCCAACCCCTGTCGTCTGTTTGGAACATCCAAACCATCTCCTATTTTTTGCCAGGTCAAGGCGACTAGAGGCAGATTATCAAAGGGGGGCAGCCATAGATTCCTTGTGTGAGAGATGACCACAACGAAGGCCAACATTTGCATTAAATCGGGGCCAAAAAACCAAAAGTTGGTTCTGCTTGCAATAAAACAAGTTGTTAATTATTATCAATGATGACACTGCATCACAACCTTCCACAATAATTTACCATGCTGCCCATGTGACAAGGTAGCAAAAACCATTTTCATTAGATTCTCACACTAGTCATTACACCGCGGCCTCTGCAAATCTTACTTGTCACTACATTCAACATTTATTAACCATTTATGATATGAAAATTGTTATGTATGGATTGATCCTTGTATTATAACCAGATCTCTTGTGCGTAGGGGTGCGGGGGGGATCTTCAAGGATGTCAACTATAGCAATGTTTCAGGGGAAATCTGAATTAATTAGTGCCACAAATATTTGCCTTTTTACAGGGCGCGAGAGTGTCGTGGACAACGCCACCCTCTTCCCCACCTCACCCCCGGTTCAGGGGCCTATATTCTAGCTATCTATTAATTGGAGCATAAATATGTTATAAATTTTTATTTTTTTTTTTAATTTGATTATTTATCCTGGTTATCTGGACCCAACAATCTGGAGTTTCTACACTGCATGGCTGTCTTCTGGCCATATTAATTTTTTTGGAAGATTGGACATGTCATGAACTTTTTATTTCTCCCACAATTAGGGCCTAAATTTCCAAACAAATTGTTTCGGTTGGCCCTTCCTTTTCCGAAACCGACTTTTCGGGAACGTAGGGGTCCGGTAGGTAACGGTAAATATACCTTTTTTTATCTTTTCTAAGCCAACAAATAACCTTTTCCAGGATGGCCCTTATTTTTCTCTGGGTAGGCTAGTTCGATTAAATATTTTAGTTTTATTCTGATAATGTATAGCTTTTGTCTCTTTACTTGTTTTTGTAGACTCGCCATTATAAATGTAACACTGGGCACACGGCGGCTTGTTTCATACACTCTTGCAACAGATTAGATAATATAACAAAGTGTCTTCTCTATCTCCATTTTGGGATTCAAAATGTAGGTCACCGCCTGTAAGACACCGCATATCTTTTCTTTGTCCTCATTTTTAAAATCGCCACCAAAACAAACAACATACAATGTTACCGGAAACCCCCTTCTTGACCTCCTATCTAGGAACTTCCCTTACTCACCCTCCCTTCTTGCTACTCATTGACCATTGGACCCTCAACACTGAAAGCTTCGTGCCCCAACCATTCAACCAGAAACACCGCTGGGTTCTTTAAACTTGCTCATAAAAACTTCCGGTTGCCGATTGTCCGGCGGTACCGCGATAGTCTCCCACGTTAACCCACGCCGCTCTCATTGGCTATGGTATTTATTAAACTCTTCACGTCACTGAAAAAACCAAAAAAAAGTTAACCAATCGACGAGATGCGCCGTAAAACGCTAACTTTTGCGTTTTTTTCAACTGTGACTGTGAGCGTTCTCGGATACTACCAAATACGGCCAATGACGAAGCCGGCGTGTCTAAACTTGGACTATCGGCCCGTCTTAAACCGCCGAGACAATTCGGCCAAAACCGGAGTTTGGAGCAGGTTTTAAGACAAAGCGGACTTTTTCATTTGGGCAACGAAGCCTTCAGTTTTGCAGGTCATATCAATATAGTAAACAGAGGGTGACGGTACCAAGGGAGTTCTATAGGATCGGTACAAAGAAGGGAGGGTTCCGGGTAACATTGTATGTTGTTTGTGCGGACAATTAAAATGGAGAACAAAAAGAAAAACTATAGCTTCTAACAGCCGTGACCTACATCTTTTTGACTCCCACAAAAAGATTTGGACAGACCCTGTGTTTTATATAAGTATACATTTGCAACAAGTTCTATGAACAACAAACAGCGCCTTGTCATGAACTTTCCTGAAGGAATGGATTTTCTGTCCGGGTAAAAAGTATTCTATATTATGATAATCCTACTTTACCAACTCTTTACGATTTCCTTTTCACACTCTCCTTCCCCCTTACTGGCTACTAATTTCGTACCTACAATGCAATTTCAATTCCATTTTAAACTTTTATAGACAACTTAAGCATTTTATATTTTTAACAATGATACTTTTTGATTGATAAACAGCACGTTTATCAGTCGCATTGCCCGGACGATTGGTATATGTAACATGCGGTCATTGGACAGTGGTTCTCAGGCTCCCGAGCTTCCTTGCGGTGCGGACAAAAGTAACGGACTCTAATTAGGTCAAGAGTACCTTTCACGTCCTAATTGGAAAAAATTTTCAGCAAAATTTTGTTAAACTATTGTTATGAATGAGGCTCTAATGCCCGAAAATAGATTTTCTTGTCCAACCCGGGCTTCTCTCCGCCCAACACAGAACATGCAAATAAACAAACAATATCACCTCGGAAATCGCAAATAACAAAGATTTCGCCGGAACGAATTACTGGGGCGGTCGGGAAAGCACGTAGAACGCAACATACAAAACACAATTTAATACTTGCAACCTCCCTCTTACAATTTATTTGTGTGCTTTTCTTTTTTTTTTTTTCTTTTTTTTTTTTTGAGGCTTTCTTTCTACATGGCATTTCTTTCTTCTATTGATTTCAACAATCATTCCATAGCTGATTAAATTCGGTAATATTCTCTCCTTCACGGTGCGTAAGAGAGATCCACCCTGATATGCCATATTTCATTCAAATAATTTAATTGCGCATAAAGAACTTTTTCTAATTTCTCTAACTCCAGAAGGCTCTGATTACTTCATTCACCAAACTTTTCATCCACATTTTATTATAAGCGTTATTTGAAAAATTCTTAATAGACACAAAATGCCAAATCCCACTTAACTGCCAGTTTCCCATCAATCTCGGCTCCAGTAGCAGGAAACATTTGATTATCAACTCAGTGTGTATACTTTGATAGAAAAAAAACAACATTAGGTATTGTCATTTCTTCAGTCTTTAATAAAGTCTCTCACCGTCTGTGTATAATTAGATCATCGAAGTTATTTCTGTGATGCATGTTATTGTTCGGAAGCAATTGTGCGATCCGATAATAAAGCCGCTCAATTCAACAGATTCTTACTTACACAATTAGTTGCAAAATATTTTTTAAAAGTAAACTTTTACGTATAGGCTATTTTTGATTTTTTGCTGAAGACTATTGCATACAATAAGGCGACGAGGTTAACATTGTGGTCGATAAACGTAATCAAATCTCGAGAATTAAGAAAATAAAAAAAAAAAACATGATATTTAACAAAATCGAGATGTAGGGCAACACGGAACCTTCCGAACAAAAAGCGAAGTTTAGTGTTTCAGTGGCCTTTTTAAGGAGGGAGATAGCATTCCTCTTGTCTGACCGGTCACATTCCGCCGATAGAGTGCCCTTGAGTGCGAAAATAAACGTAAGGGGATTATCCGTTAGTCAAATCTAGTTAGGGAAAGACAGCTCCTCTACGAAAGGGGTAATGAAAACACAATACCAGCTCCAAACATAATGACTTACATCGGTACAAATTGTGAAATCGCAAACAAATGAGGTCACTTCCTTCACCTTAGACGACCGCTTGAAATTTGCGAAAATGCATGGACTCTTTAGACGGATCGAATATTCGTTCATACACCCTGCCCCGCCATCAAGAACCTATTCTTTGTGATAGTAGTTGGCCGCTTGCTCTTTATAAAAAGTCCAGCACATCGTTATTAGTGCATGTTCTTCTGGCTTCGTTATCGAATCAACTGGGAACAATATACCACACACCATAAGCACGGTATAGGTGGCTCACTATTATTACTACACAGAAAAGGCAAAAGCCGGAACGATTGCAAAAGTCAAAGTCATTTTCACGTTCCCTTATATTAGCAATATGGAGGAGTTACGACAGGATCGAAAACAGTGATTATTAATAACACCAACCAAATGGCATTTCGTACGAGATATACTTCGTGAGAAATAATTAGAAAACACAAGGTTAGAATTATGTTCTAAAAGAGAATAAAGCTAATTCACACGCGATCAAAAAGTTATTGAAATTATAGCGAACATGCAAGTGGTGACGGTCTCACAAGTTTATATACGAAAACAAACTTGAGAGTTGGAGCAGGTACCACGAAGCGCATGGAGGATGTACACAACGTGGGATACAGTTGCCGTAGGAGGACTTACATCATCACTAATTTGTATTTAATTGTTGTGGAAATCAATATGTAATGTTAAATACATAAAGTACACATTACCTAATTGGACAACGTACTATCTGTGATTAATCTCTGCGTAAACCCAACGATATCCCACTGCCAAATACAAAATTAGTGAACGCATGCGTACCTTCGGGCATACCACCATCTTCTCCATAATCTTTACATTTGTGGACGACAGCTTCTGAACAAATAAAATAATTCGAATATAAAATAGGCTTACAGGACGTCATCATCACAAGTTTTGTGTTCTGTATCAAGGAGTCCTCATAATAAAAGGGCACTCATTGTGTCTAACACATTTGTATTTTTTTTTTCCATCAAGCAGGAAGGAACTAATGCTTGGATGACGTTACAAAAATTGAGTTTTAACACAAGGAGTTAAAAAAGAATGGTAAATTTGTAAAAAATGAAAATGATATAGGAAAGTCGTGTGAAGTTTTGTCTGCTAGAGCAATCTGATTAATTGATACGAAGTGGTGATTAACATAATCTTCTCACATTGGCGTTTCTGCATAATGTCGACATGAACGTGCATGATAAGACGACGTCACAATAGCTAATCTATAAGACACAGTCTCCTATAAGGTATTTCAACACGTTGGAAGAAAAAAAAGGATAGCACAATTCTATTTCTTAAGACTAATATATCTCTATGAAATTGCTACTCGATAGATTATTTTTTTTTAACTTCCTAGCTTGTTTATGATGTTGGACTGAAAACGTGATTTTCATTTGGCTGTTAATCGATACATTCGAGAATGTGTGTTTGTACGTTGAGGCCCTAATAGGTTAACTGTGTCGGGGGTGAAAGCGCAGCGCAACATAGCCTATTCGAACGGATTTTGGGTTCAAACTTAGGGGTCATATATGTAGGTATAAAGGCGGGGCTACCCATCTCGGAATTTTTGTCATCCCGACTGAAGAATCACACGCGATAACCTGTATTTTATATTTTTATGGTGTAGTAAGGAATTAACAGCTCAAACAATCATATTAGAGTTTAACTAAATATCTATTTACATCATTTCATAATTCTATAACGATTTCTAATGCATTTCTAAGGAAATAAATCCAATATTGAGATTATTGTTAGACAATATGCCTTTTTTAACATTTATCTTATTTGATAAATCTATATCTCTCAAGGTTCTCAGAATGGTTTCCAATTCTTATTTTATTAGTTGTACCATATTCAGAGCAGGTTGCATGTCACATGGGCAATATCAATGCATTCCTCGCACATGAGGGTGTCACTATGCACGGATGTGAGTATCGTATGTAAACCCATTCTCGTCGACAAATTGATACATTGTATCTTGTTCAATAGTTCGACTTTCAGTTTACATCGTAAACTTTAACAACGTTGGATGTCAGACTTGTTTGTGTTTTGACCTCACCACGCCGGGTTTTACTTCTTTAGATAATTAACGTATGATTAACTGCTAAATATGAAAAAGGGACGAAGCGTTTCAAACAACGTCCGCTTAATAAACGTAATCATAATTTAAAAAAAAACACTTTCGTACAAATGAGACGTGCTCAGTCGGCACAACACGGACCTTCGACTTTAAGAGGTAAAACGACATGTGATCACTCAAGCGTTGCACATGTGAATGGAGTTTAGCATTCCTCTGTCTGATGGTCACACAATTCACGCGAACCTGGCTGTTAGTCCGCTTTAGTCGAGTACTAAGTGGAAACGGGATTACCCGTAATAATTATATCATATATATAGTTATAATAATAGAACTCAGTATCCAATCTAAAATTTTACTGAGTATGAAAACAAAACAGTCAACATCGACAACATGGACCATCAATATGGCTTTTGCCTTGTTTAAGGTTAATTTGATAGTCTCTTATGTTCAAGTATATATGGTATTGTGATTTAATATTCCTCATGTATTTTTCTGTACTGAGTTCGTATAATATAATATAGAATTCAATATATCGAATCCGTATTAGAGTATATATACCTCAAATATAGTATTTTTTTTGATAATTATTTTAATTGGAGCCAATACGTGTTTACGGTAGGGTTTGTATAAGTATAAATTCAGTTGTAGTTGATATGAGTTTATATATAATATGTGTCACAGTGAAAAATTAAAATATATGCCTCATATTAATCATATATATTTGTCTTATTTTTTAGTTTTTATTTATGGAAATTTCGTTATTCTCTATGTCGTTGATCATTACCCCAGTGCAACTTATTATACTACATCATTTCGTGTGTTTTCAGCTCATCGACATTCCGATTAGTGAGTCACTCAGCTTACGCACCTTTAGAATTACCAATACCTGTTACTGGATCTTCCAGAATTGCATAAGAATCCTTTACAAAACAAAAGATACTAATCCGGACATCGCTCGAGTTTTAAGCTTGCTTCCACCGAAGGCCTTCTATCTCCTTACTACTATAACACAATACTACTAACTCAAGCGCTGTTACAAGACGTCACTTCAGAGATGTACTGCTTCCGAGCTACCATAATTACTCCAAGAGTGGACGTGTCTAAATCAGATGCTGAGATCTCCAAAAACTCTAAATGATGCTATTTTTACGAACAACTATCAAGTCACGAGATTTTTCTTAACTAATTGACTGGCACCAAAACATATCATTTCATCCACACCTATCTACATCACATTACAATTCCCTCACGGCATAAATTAGGAAAATCTAGGCATTTTTCAGAATCCATAATTTCGTATATATTTGCCTCTTACGTATAGAACTCAATAAACCGTGCAGCTTCGAAAAATACAAGTTGTCTTGTTCATGGGAAAACCATTAGAGTCCATATATATTTTAGAACCACTCTGATTGCCCACACAAGTACATCTAGAGTTATTAGATATTCCAAAGAAGCATTGCTTGGGTTAACTTATAGATAAATATTTATTTGTAGCGCTTTGAGAGCCATGTCTTCCAACATCTGTGGTGTATATTCCTATGGCACTAATTGTGCCAACCTTATTGGCCAGACTTATTTATTATATTTACATACGAAGCTCTTCAGAATTTGTTCACGAAACTAGATTACGGGGATAAAATTACAAAAAACTTGCCGTCGTCCTTAACTACTTACTTCTTTATAGGAGCATCTATACGATGTCTTATCCCAATTAATATAATTCATAATTTTCACATATTTATGTGATCCCATTTGACATAATCTCTGACGAACTTTGAAATAATAAGTACATCTTATCAGTAATGGGCTAGAACAGATTGTGCTTCTTACTTTGGATACTTTTTTATCTTTAACTCACAAATATTAGCACTCTAAAATGGACAGATCTGACAAATTCTAACATTACTATGAATCAAACGTTGATAAACTTTGACTTTGCAATTGTTACACTTTCCTTTTTTTGTGATAGTAACTAAAGTGTTTCCACCTATCAACCCTGCTTTTATCGCGTGTGTATTGTTTTCAGTTTGATTCCGGTACGCAAGGGCATTGTCCAGCGTATGATGACTTTTTAAAGCGAGGCCATATACTAACAAATGAGATGATGTTGCAAGGGGGTTTCTATAGAACATAAACTCTCGTTCTCATAAGTAATCTCCAATTTTCGCAGAATTTCTATGGTCTGTCGACTACTAAATGAAACCATGTCTTGCGAATTACGACGTTATCACTAAATTTCATATGTTCAATGAACTTTGGCTTTTCATACCTAACTACTTTGTTGGGTAGTTATCTGTCATTCTTCATATCTAGTAATGTTGAGCGACGGGATATACACAGCCCGTGTCTACTTTGTTTCGATACATTTATATGTTTTTCTATATCTCTCGCCTGTTGTTTTACTCGGTTTTTTAATGCAGCAGAAAAGTTATTATTTGTTATACTCCTCCAGAATTAGGTTTAGTTCTTTTTTCATACTCTCGCTTTATCCTGGGCTTCGCCCTCCTCGCTTTCGTCGGAATTTTCCTGTTCTGCCTTGAGCCCCATATACATTCTGAGATTTATATAATGTATTTTATTGTTTTTGTTTTTATAATTACTATTTTTAATAGTATTATCTGAATATTGATCACTTTGTAATAGCGATCTTTCGCCATTTTTATACAATTATTTAAGAAAACAAAATCTGACTTCTTTTTTTTAATTCTTTATTCGGATACCTTTTTTCTCAGATTTATACACCAATTTCACTGAAATGTAAGGCAAAGAAATAACGAACAGTCGATCAACCTTCTCTCGTAGGTCCCAAATTAGAATACCTCAAATTAAACAATAGTTTGGCAAAACTCGACCCCTGGACACCACGCAGTGAGGTGAGCTTCATGGTCGCCCTAGGCGAGAGTGAGCAATCCCCTGTTGACACAAGTCACATTCTCGCCGTGCAGGTCCCTCACAGTCTCTTGGATCAGTGTAAACAGGAACGACCCGTAATTCTAATACTGCGCCGTTAACAATACTTTTTGATACTAGCATCAAGCCATTCATTATGATTTCCAATGGTAGGTCCATACTGGTAAAACTTTTAAGGATTGTTATAAATAACCATAAAGTTTTACGAAATGGCTGCCTTCTAAACCTGATGTTTTGAAACCCACTGCAAACAACAATGTTGTCTGTAATTAGCCTGTCTCGATTCAATAAACTGAATCATACGTGCGGAACAATGCTCTTTCCTGACGTAAGTCTCCTTCTATATTATAAAACTACTCTACATACACTCCCATATCCATAGTACCTGCCTCAAGTTACACGTTCATCTCTAATAATATTGAATGGCTGGCCTTAACTCGAGGGACAAGTTAAAGTATACCTGGTGGGGGTGAAATTACCAAAACAAATATTAACAAAAGCTTTGGACCGTCCACGATTCAAGGTTTTATATTTTTTGGGAGAATGTATATGTATCTTCTGGTCTCTGTGGTTCTGATATACATTAGCGTAGTGGCACACTTTAATAACGCGGGATATCCTCAGTTGTTAGAAGGGTATGATATGAATCGGTCGCACAGGGATGCTTACTTGCTTTCCTAGCAGTCCTGATCCCCACCCTCTGCTTCATATCTCCAAGGATATGATTATATGACGACTTCCTAATTTATATTTTTGTAAAGGTTTATAATGACATTGATCAACGTAGGCTGATCAGCCACCTTTCTCAACGAAAACGAAAAACTCCACCATATTATGCGCATGTAAGCAGTATTATATCACTTCAGGATAGATTTACTGCCATATCTTGGTGTTTTGATAATTTTTGTTTTTCATGAGATAAAATAAGACAATCAAACAACAACATAATCGAATTCAACAAGCCAAACAGGTCTCAGGTGCCGTACGTCTTACTTAAAGAGTGGACCTTCATACTCTTATTTTGTTGTGGTCTATTATGTGACGTACACAACTGGTTTGGATTTAGTTTACGCTAATTAAATCTCCAGCGGTCCGCTATACCAGCTAGGTTATATCAAACCATAACTTTGCATCCCAGACTTGAATTTGACCAATCATTAGCGATAGGATATGCGCGATGTGGTTTGCATAAAAAAATTTAACCGTTATTTGACTTTAGGATATTTCACCAAAATATAAAGATTAATATAGTTTTATAATCCCTCGCAACATTCATCTTTGGGTGATATGAACCCAACTTGAGTCTGAGTTTGTTCGGGTGTAGCTAGATGCTTGTAGAAATTGAGTCAAGGCCCGTTATATAGTACCATATTTACCACATTTATACCTCGGTTATAGAACTTGATAACGAGATAGTTCCTACGAATTTCCTCCTTCTTCCCTACAATCAGGTTTTGTGTCCTCTCTTCATCAATCAAGCCTCCATGGTTATCTGCAATATACTCCTCCCTCCACAGTGAGTGGATTGGACAGTACGTTGTGTACAATGTAATTTATAACCAAGAAACACTATCCTTCTTCTCTACCACAATGATGAACGGGAAACGGTAAAACCTCTTTAAGTTCTTAACATCTAGACGAATTCAACTTACATGACCAAGTCCTTCCTAATCTGATACATGTATATGTGCACTCAACTATGCTATGAATATAAAATATCAATTTATTTTATTTCCAATTATTCTTTTTTAAAACTTCTATACACTACAATTGATCACACTGTATAATTATTACTTTTAATGGGAACTGACGTTTTCGTGAATACCCCCCGAATTTCAAAGAAAAAGTCAAAATCTATCATATACTGACACGATGTATGAAAACTCCAAACGGTAAAATTTCATCCAATGAAAACTTGACCTTCCACAAAAAGTGGCACCACAGATTCAGAAGATTCAACTGCATTCTCTGAAGAAACACAAAATTCAGCTGTTTGATTATACTGATTTCATTGTACTTCAAAATAGATTTGTACCATTGTAGTTTTCTAGATTCTTTTCGTATGGTGTGGAAAGTTGGTCTTAATTTTGGATCCTCGTCCCAGCACATCTTCATCAGTCTATCCATATCGTTGTTGATTTCAACCAAGTCGAGACGTGGACGGAATGGTGTTTGATTGCCATCTTTCAGTTTCGATATAACCTCTGTTTAACATATGTATACAAGTCCCGATAAAAACGGCTTAATTAATCACACCTTACATACATGTATG
>CAJDSM010059303.1:0-16031 GCA_903981925.1 Ostrea lurida | reverse complement strand
AACATGGTATTTTCTGTGAAGCAATCTTAAAGTAAATAAAATCCAAGGCTCCATCCTTGTTTACATAAAGAATTGCAAATGCTGCATCTCGCTGTAAACATTAAAATCTAACTATTTATAGCTCAAAACGTTCCCATGCCCCTTTAAAAACATAAATCTTGTGCACGATATTTCGATCCCTTTTCCGTTGGAAACCAATAGGAGCTTTTGCTCACACGTAATCTTAGTTATTGGGTAATGGACCAACTGTTTTAAACAGACAAAGATTATTAGCAGTTGTTTGGATCAATGCATCATTACAAATTCCATGCAAGTTTGAATCATATAGGGTTAATACTAGTACAATCTCATAGCCGTAATCTACTGCATAGCTTTCTGGATCTTTGTTCCATACTAAAGAAAGGATAGAGGAGAGAAAACAAGACACGAGGAGGGAAGATGAGGGCTGAGATGGTAATCCCCCTGACCTGTGCATTCCCACATTACAATGACAGTTTGTTCTGCATCTCAAATAAAGACCAGTAATATTTAGCATACAGAGCCATGCAAGAGAGCTCGTTGTAAGAAAGACAACCGACAAGTTCACTCAGTTTATGGTCTTCGGGCCTGTCCTTTGATAGTACAATGTAAAATTTCTATTGAGTATTGATGGGATTCAAGGAAAACTGCAGTTCAGTGTGTTTGGTCATTGAATCTTGGTAATATTACTCTATAGTTTCAGGTGAACTTCGCTTAATGTTAAACAAACCAATACTTTTTTTCTGATTTTTTGTATTTATACAATGGTTCCTTCATTTCAACATGACAGAGTAATCAATATTAAAAATCTGAAGACAGAATACAAATGTACAAACCAAGAAAATGTTCGTAAAGCTGTGAAAGTGTTGCACAAATTTGTACTTCTACACCAACTCATAATTTAAGGAAACATACAAAATAGAATTCTTTCATTCATGTGAAAACCTGCACATCAGAGAAAAACAAAAAGCAATGAAGGTTTTCACCAGCTGTACAGTAACATTTACATTATATTCATAACATGATCGTTATAACACAGCAAAGTTTGTTTCATGAATGATTTTGATCTAGAATTTCTTAAATAAAACATAGTGGCAGGCTATGACTAAAATCTACAAGTCACATGTGTTATGCTAATTCCTTACGAATAAGGAAATGGATCAGTTTTTCTCTGTAATCATAATAAAATTTTGTATCTTATATATAAACTCAAAACAACAATCAAACATCACATTCATGCTTGACTCAACAATAGTACCATTAAAATATATTAAAACCTCTTTCAAATTTTTTGTTCTGTAAACAAGTACAAATACACACGGAAAGTGTATAATCCTTCATACAATACTACTTGCATCTGTATTTCAAAGAGGCATAACAGATAACTGACCAAGTCCTACAAGGTCTCCACATACTTTGAGAGCTGGTCCTGTGGTGTTAGTGGAGCCACCTCATTGTCTTGTGACAAGCCCAGACCAGAATCGGCTCCTTGACTCTGGAGGGACATGCCACCACTAAACAACATTGCCTCCGAGTTCATTTGGTTAGTGTCATGCACTCCTGGATGAGACTGATTGGATATGACATGATGAGGTGACATTTGATGTTGGCGAGGGGATGGATTTAGCTGCTGATGAGGTGATGCAGTTGGTTGAGGGGATCGGACAGTTTGTGGTAATGACGTGGGTGAGCGCACTTGCTGCATGAACTGTTGGGGAGATGGCGTCTGATTAGCAGACATTTGGGGACTGACAGGCTTTCCACCAGAAAACTGCTGTCGGATCTGGACTTGCTGTTGATGAACTTGATGAATCATTTGTTGTTGATGCTGCTGCTGATTAAACTGTTGCTGCATGTGTTGTGATCCGTCCTGTTGGAATGCTCCGGGTGCCTGCTGGGGATATGACATGCGCTGTCGTTGTGCAAATGGAGGTTGTGGAGCTTGAAACTGTCCCATTTGATTTGCTTGGGGGGGTTGCACATTATGTTGTTGCGGAACAGAATTCGGTTGCATTCTTAGTCTTTGTTGTTGTTGCTGATATTGCCACATTTGTTGCTGCTGGGTCGTGGGTTGACCTGCGGTCTGGGGAGCGGTCATGCCCATCTGACCCATGCCCTGCAGCTGATTGGGATTGTTGGGCGGTACTTGACCTTGTCCTTGCATCTGCTGTTGTTTTGCTCTTTGTTGAATGAAAGCTGCCATAAGCTGTGGATTCGACTTCAGAATCTGAAGAACTTGAGCCTGCTGCTGGTTTGATGAAGGAGATTTCAGAGTTTTTAACAGTTCATGAAGAGCATGCTGATTCGTTTGTCTGATTTGGTTTGGTTGCATTTGAATGCCTGGTTGATTCATCACTGGTTGTTGTGGTCTATTCGGCATTGGCATTCTTGGCAGCTGTTGTTGAGGCTGAATTTGCTGGCGAATTTGAGACTGGTTATTCTGGGAATAGTTCTGCCAGTTAGGCATTCCAACCGATTGTGTCTGCTGCTGCGGCATACCAGAGAGTGTTGGATTAGGTTTCATAGGTGGGGGTGCCATGTTTGTACTCTGGGGCACAGTAGGCATAGGCTTGCTCATTGTGTTAAGAGTCTGTTGGAGAGCTATTCTCTTTGCCTCTTGTGCAGCCTGCATGGCAGCTTGTGGAGGAGCAGGTGGAGGTTTTCCACCCAGTCCAGGCTGTTGCGGCTGTTGCTGCGGAATAGTCACTGGTGAAGGTGATGGCTGTGATGTCACTTGTTGCGTACTCGGAGTAGCAGTAGTCCTTTGCATCACAGCCATTCGCCTTCGCAACATCTGAGCCTGTTGAAGCCGATGCTGAAGTTGTTGTTGCCTTAGTTTATGTTTAATCTGTAGACAGAACGGTACTTGACACTTGTTCTCTGTACAATGTTTTGCATGATACAAGCACAGAGCAATGAGTTGTTTACATATCGGACACACGCCATTGGTCTTTTTCCTACAACACTTTGTATGAGAAACAACACGCTTCATCTTCTGACAACTAGGTAGTCTACAATTGGCGTCTCTGCACTGACACGCATGCACAAGCGAATGAATGCACCTCTGAATAGATTGTCTACGAGATTCCTGAGGGTTATCTTGTTTATCACTTGTAGATGTTCCATCATCCAAATCAAGTCCAAGTTTCTCCATTTTATGAATATGTTTCTCCGTTTCATAGCAGGCATTGCACAAATCGTAGTCCTGAAATACAATTAACAAATAATCATTACCAATAGAAAATCCTCATTCATAAATCAGTCACTCAGAAAATTATCCTGTGTTCAGCTCTTCAGGTACATTTACTTATGCAACAGGCAATGGTTTTCTCAATGTCAAATAAAATGTTGTCAGCAATAGAGACAGGCTTGCTTTGTTTCAACGATGAAACAAAGACTACAACTGATACACCACTCCCAAAACATTTGCAAAAACATTCAGTACATATCAACAAAACCATGATGTAAAATGTGTCAGTGCCTGAAGGATTAGCTTAAACTACGCTTTTCAATATCATTTTGGCTTTTAATCTTTTTTTTTAGAAGTTACACTCTCAAGATATAACCATAGATTTAGAGAGATTTCTAATGACAATAAGTTTTTAAAGTTAATGCAGAAAATAAGGCAAATACAAAATGTACTTACTTCACAAACAGTACAATGCCAACGTGTCTCCACATGGGCTTTGCAGTGATTGCATGTGTACACAAAATTGTCTCTTCCCTGATTGTGAATTTCATATAACATTGCCAAGGTTGAGTATTTAGCCCTCCGTAGTGAGGAAAACTCCTGATGTTTATCACGAGCCATTGTGAGGAAGGCATCGCGTCCATCCATCAGGTCACAGGTGATCATGGGGTCGGGGTCATTTATTGCGGGAAGTGACTGAGGGGCATAGGCCTGACTGTGTAGTCTTATCACAAAGAATACCTGAAAGCAAGCAAAAGCTACAAAATTAAATATTCTCCCAATTCTGAAATATCACAAAACATACATATGTTACACACATACATTACACATTTATCTTTTTATCATATCAACTTGCCTCCTTATGCTTCTCCATTGTGGCATATACTTTTTGGGTGAGATCATTGCCACCATGAGGCATATTGGTTTTCTTTGGGTTCTTCCTCTGACTGTTCTTGCTTTTGTTGGCTTTCTTATTTCTGTTGCTCTTTCCTTTCTTCTTTCCAACTCCCTGCAATGAAAAAAATTCAGATTACTATTTGGTCACTTCTATTCTATCAAGGCCTGTTTACACAGCAAGTTAAAACATGCATGAGTAAGACATAAACATCTTAGATTTGTTGATTAGAACAAGATCTATTCCTCATGTCCGACACACAGGTTTCCAAAGTATTTGACTTATCAGTGTTTACACAGGAAGTTTTTTGACATGCATATCAAAATTTGCAAATTCAAAACTAGCTGTGTACATGGGCCCTTATTAGGTGCTAGGCATAATAATTGCCCAAATTTTGCCATCAGAAATCGTGCTTGATTGTACGCTTNTAATAATTGCCCAAATTTTGCCATCAGAAATTGTGTTTGATTGTACTCTATGTTGTCTCCCAGCTTTTACCTGGTTGCTGCCTTCTCCTTCGTCAATACACTCGGGTTCCTGTTCGGCAGCTGCTGCCTCTGCCTCCTCACGCTTCCTCTTCTCCTCCTCCTCCTGATCCAATTCCTTTATACTCTCCTCCAATACATTGGGCCAGAAGTCACCCTCAAAGTATGGAATCTGGGTAGCACTTGTAACATTGCTCTCTATGGCATCCTTCAGTATGTCCTGTAAACAGAAGACAATTATGTGTTTAAAATCTACAACAGGTAGCATTTTGAATAACTGGATCATAGTGGAATAGCATTTTAAAAATGTCCAATTTTGTCTTTAAATACCTGCAATGTTCTACTATTTGTTTTTTTTTCTGAAAAAGCTTGACTCTTCGTCACTGCAAATTGAACTTTAGTTTGATAACTTACAAATCCTATTGTGATAACTTGCCTTATAATCTATGACACAACGCTCAATGATTGCTTTGTCCAACATTTTCTTGTACCACTCTTGCAATCTCTTCGGTTTTGGAATTTTTTGTTCTGGAGGATGGCAATGAAATATATAGTCATCCCCTTCACTGGGTGGACAGGCCCAGATGTGAGCCCAGGCATAGCCTTGCTGTTTCACATATTCCAAATAGCCAATTAGAATTTCATGATACACAGCAGTTCGAAGTTGTCGTGGTTGAAAGAAATGCACACTGTCCAGATATGATATGTATACTCTCCTGAAAATTCAAAGACATTTCACAATCACCAATTGATTTCAACTAAACACCAGGTCACATTTAAATACACGATATGAGCTGATACATAATAGTAAGGAGCTTCCACAGCAATATAGACACGGGTGAAATAAGTATTCTATTCAATTTTCCAGTTACTTAATGATCAATTTGTACTTTCAACTAAACTCCTGTTTTTTGTTGTTTTTTTTTTGGTCTCAGTAGAAAAGAAAACTTGCTTGGTTTTTTTTTTTTGGTCTCAGAAAAAAAGAAAACTTGGTTAATCGATGTCCTACACTTCAATAATATATATATTTCATTTGTGCTTTTTAAAAAGGAGAAAATATTTGAGAAAGATCCTTCTTGCAAAGAATCAGTGCTGAATTAGAATACAAGACATTATCCAAATTCAATACTGCTAATGCTCAAAATAGTATTAAAGATATAACCTAGAAACCATTTCTTGTAATATGAAATCTAACATATATAAAGATAAATCAGCTTCTTACCTATTATTGGGCTGGGGACAGTCGGAACCATACTCTTGCACATGCATTCCAAAAAAGCACACATCTGTTCCATCAATCTCTTCAAAAGCAAACATTGCTTTAGCCCTATACTGGAAAGTTTCTTGCATTTCCCCATTGTCACAGAATCTGGAAGGATTAAAACATACAATTTACATTTCACTTGATTTAAAGTTTGCAAATTAGATTATATCACATAGGAGTTTATTCTACTTCATTTAAAGGACATGAACATGTTTTAAACTATGTTCAAATTTTAGATTGCCAATTTTGATGTTTAAAATGCTTAATCAAGTTATTTCTAGTGGTCAGCAAAAATTTGGAAGTCAATTGTGAGTTACAAGCAAGATACAGCACTCACAAATCTTCACAATGTAAACAAGGCTCGAGCCTTATTTATGTTTACAAAAAGATTGCTTCGTAGAAAATATCATGTTTAAAACAATACGAGATGCAAGAAACACTAGACACTGTTAAATTGTGTTTAAAATGAACTTCTAATTTGAAAAAATCTGCTTTAAATGAACATTTAGTAGCATACTGTGGAATCATCATTGTTCGTGAAGGACCAATGTTCGTGGATAACCAAAATTTGACTGGTCTGAGGGGACGTAATTTCGTGGGTAATTGCTAAATAATGCAAACAGCATAATATTTATGAAGATTTAAAGGAAAATCAAACATGTTCGTGGGGACGTAAATGCATTGATAAAAGTGACCCACGAAATCCACGAACATTGGTCCTTCACGAACAATGATGATTCCACAGTATTCATTATATGTATTAAAGCAAAAACATGGTTCGGGCCTTGTTTACATAACAAAGAATTGTAAGTGCTGTATCTCACTTGGAAGTCAATAGATGACGTTAAAAATTTTTCCTGACCATTAGAAATACCTTAGTCAAGCATTGTAAACATTTAAAATTGGCAATCTAAAATTTGAACATTTTTAGTTCAAAACATGTCCATGCCCCTTTAAACGCACACATCCAAGATTATGAAATGAAATACTAACCGGGACTTCATGCCTGGCTTGACCTCCACCATTTTATCCCCACTAGACAGCACTTTTATTGTGACATCACCAGCACCAGCATCTTTGTTTTTCAGGAAGTTGTTTACCCGGTTCTCCAGGTATGTGCCCAACTTGGTGTTAGGAATACCCGAATATAGCAAATCTACAAGAGATTTTACAATAGTATATATGCATCTCACAATCTCAATGGCACAAGATATAAATCAAAGCAATGTTTTATCTCCATTTATACTCACTTTTGGCAGAATATTTGTTGTCTCTCCTTTTCGTCCCCTTTGATCTATGGCAATTATCACAAATGAACCTGTTCAACAAAAAAATTATATATGATAAAATATTACCATTTAGCCCTTTCCCGTATTCTTTTTACTACTCTTTGAAACGATTCTTTCAAAAGATCATAAAGTTTTCTTTACCCATTCGGCCATATAGCCTCGAAGTGCAGGACACAAATTTGATGCATTTTCCGTCCACATTCATCACACTCCACAAAAGGTTCATAATCCAGTTGATCATTCTTCATTTTATTGAACTGGCTCTTTGAAATTTTTCTGAAAAATCCAATCACATTTCCATTATACAAGGACAAGATAGAAAATTTCATCGTGTATCAAACTTCAAACACTGCAAAAAGACAGCTTTAAAATTAATGTTGGTATTTGGTTGTCTGGGTGGGACACTTACGTAATAGGTTGAGTAGGATCATCGGACAATTCCACCTCATCTCCTTGGATTTCTTGGAAGCACTTCTCACAATAAATGTATCTGTCAGAAAAGAGGCCATTTTGTCTTGTACTGTTTGGTAGGTTCCAGTGATGATGAGCAATGATGGTGATATGATGAATGTGCAGGATGAAGAGCATACGTTACAACAGCAAGGGCACATCAGCACAAGCAGATACAGAGAAAAAAACAACAAAAACCCATTATACTACGGCAATGAGCATGGTGAAAAGTATGACAAAACAAGTATAAATGCAACTACCGTAAAAGTAGAATTTTTAGCGAGACACACATTTTGTGGGTTTTTTTTCATAAAAAGTGGTATTTTATTTTATCGATAACTAATTCTAGTAATTACACTGTACATTATTTCAAAAAACTCCAATGATGATTTGGAATAAATTGTTAGAAATATCTAATTTTAGCGATCTCAAAACCCTCGCCAATAATGCCAATATTAAATTATCGCTAAAATTTCTGCTTTATATGGTACGAAATTCTACATAGTGGAAAAAATAAAAACTATAAAAGCAGCAGGTTATAAAATAAATACATTGTAGATGAATATGTACATGTATTATGATAGACATCACATGAATATACTGAAATGAAATACACTATATAAACAAAAACCTCTATGCACAATCCAAGGAATCTTGAAAACAACCCCCCTTCCCCTTCCCCATCAAATCAACAAGTCATAGTACCATCTAATCATGTGAATTTATAATGGCCAAGAAATCGAAATTTGGCACAAGATTTTGGACCTACACATTTTCCCCAAACCCAAGTTTGTTCATTATGTTCAACTACCAGTCAAACTCTATCATATACATTAAAGTTTCAGGGGAGCACCCAAAGCTTGAAACCCATACACACTAGTACAGATCCTATGACACCATCGAATCAGTATAAACTTTCTCAAATTAAAGTCAGAATCAAAAGTTGATTAAAATGTCACACACTATCACATTATTCTGGAACAAAATACAAAGGACACGACATTCAAAAGACGTAAGATTTATATTTTTCCCCTCCGTTTGCCAAGGTGCTGTACACATTCAGACATATATCTCTTAATAAATACAAATGAAATTGGAAATAGAAATGAGGCATTTACTTCTACAGCCAAATTATGAAACAAGCACAGCAAATGGTAAGCAAATGATGAACCAATTCCAGAATAAGCAGTTCAACGAGTTCTAAACACAACACTTTAAAAACACAACAAAATGTAGGTACGTGAAACACAATGCCCTCTGTGTGGCAATAACTTTGCCAGTAACAGTCACATAATGTTAACTTCACTAAGTATGAAGCCTATAAAATTCTGAATTTAAAACTTAACACCAAGATGAAAGTTGCAGACATATGCCCTATTTAGAATTAGAAATTAAACAACCAAATCATACAGAACATTAACATATATAAAATGACCTACCGATTCTGGTAACTGAAGTATATTGCATCTCTGGGAATTGTGCACAGCTGTTTTCCATAACAGCAAAGAACCTGTGGACTAAAAACATGTTTCCGTCCACAGCAGTATCCTAGAGACTGCATCACTCCATCTATCTCTGCTTCAAATACTTCAGCCAACTGAAAACATGTAGTAGATTCATAATGAAAACATCCATACATAAACAGCACTATTCACAAAGAAATATACTTGATTTGGACCTATCTCCTCCAAAAATACTTTGTATTTATCAAGTGAATTTTATTTTGATAGTGTCCTCCTTATATAGGTTTTATTTTTTTCAATTGCTGGTAGACCTAGGGTATTCCATTAATGTTAAATTACTCATGGTACTTTTTACAATTTTCAAACTATTCATACAATATCCTTTTGAAAAAAAAAAAAATTCACTTATGACATCCTTCAAAATATTTATACACACAATATCCTTCAAAACATTCAAATCGAAGTTATACTTAGGACCCTCTACACACTAATGAAAAATGTTTTTTAGACACTGAGAAAATTACATTAAGGTGTTAATATTTAATTTATCTAAGTAGTTTTTAATATGGTATGGGCCATTTACCCCCAGGAAAAATGTTCTAAGAGAATGTTCAATGTATTGATGAAAAGAAATCACCATTGCTCACTTGAATGAAAACAAAGCATGCAAATAAAGAGTTCAGTTAACGTATCTTTACCTACACAAGCTTGATCTGTTTAAAATTTGGTAATACACACAAAATTACTATATATTTCAATTTAGATCTAAGAGCAGATAACTCTTAATTGCTTAAAATTACTAGCTCTTATGAGTGCAGTGTAGAGAGGGTCCTTAGAAAGGTCATTTCTGCATACCTTTGAACTGTATTTGTACACACGAGAAGTTTTTCTATTGTACAACCACGCATTATCATACATCAGCCACACATCGTCACAATACTGCCAAGGATCCGTGTACTGGCCCGTGTCCAACTTCCTTTTGATTGTAGACAGGTCCATGGGTTTCTTAACAATGTCAAAGTAATCCTGCAAAATGGAAATTTATGTACAAATAACCATACACAATCACAAGTAAACACAAAACTTCACACAAACGCACAGAAGAACTACTTACAGGTATGTTGAGCATAACTGGGTCCACAGGCTGTCTAAATGGCATGGACTCCGGATCCTGGCGGTAAAGCTTCTCCAGTGTTGGCATCAATGCTTGCCTTAGTTCATCAGGTTTAAATACTGAAACAGCCATTACACTTATCATTATCCTGAATACATAACACTGATAGTAGGTAATTACTTACAAAACACTGGGTTTTTACATTTTCTACACTAATTTCTTACCTTTCTTCTGCCGAGGCTGTTTGGTTTGGGAGGTGCTTGGTGTAGCTGGGGCACTAGCTGGAGTGGCGACGGAGGGTAGAGGACTATCCTTTGCCTCCTGACTTTCCCCATCGTTGCTCGCTTTGGAATCCATAGACACATCCATACTGTTGCTGCTATTTTCACCTGGTTCGTCTTTCATCTGATCAAATCAGAACAAATATTATTAAAATCCCATGCTTGATTCAGCCCACAAGAGCAATTCAAGAAATGCTTCAATAAAATATAATGTACTTTACAGCGAATTACCAAAGACCAGGTAGAATTTCCAATTGCCTTCTGTATTGGTCAACAGACTTGACAATTATGTCAGCCAAGATTCATATTTGGTCTGAATTTAGCTCACAGAGTTACTCAAGCATAGAATGCTTTCCACAGGTAAATCTGAGCTGATTTCAGTGACTAATGCAACTCTTTTCTTTTACATTTGGTCTGAATTTGGGTTCACAGAGTTACTCAAGCATAGATTGCTTTCCACAGGTAAATCTGAGCTGATTTCGGTGTCTTATGCAACTCTTTCCTGTAGTTTTCTTCAGGAAGCATTATACATTTCTTTTCTTATGACATCCTTTTCTCAACTCTCACCAATTTCTCTTTTAAGAAATTTTCAGTAGAACATCTAAACTGACCACATGTTTGTCAACCTATTTTTAAAGTCGCACAAAGAAAATTTCCAGAACAATCTCCTCTATTGTTAATGCTTGACCAATAGAATTCATGCTATTTTAGGTAAGCATTTAGTGCTTATAGTTTTTGGGCTTGGTCAATACTAATCTACCTAGCACCGTAGCAGTGTATTTCTTTTTTAATTTTACACCTATTCAGCTTACAAGTTGAGAAGATATTTTAGAAATGGAAAAGAACTTTTTGAAAAAACAAATAAATTATTGACTATTACAATGAGGGAAACTTAGGGATCTTAATTGGTTTATAACAATCACCAAAGGTACAGAATTGCCGACCGATAGCAATGTGTCAATCACACGTGCATATTCAAATTATTTTACCCTTCACCGGAAATGCAGATATCGTTGCTAAAAACACAAAGTTTTATATTTCAAGTAAAAATAAGGGCAGAAGGGCACATATTTGAAAGGCCTAGGGCAGAAGTAAGGGCACCAAGGGCAGCCCACTACGCTGGAACACTGACAATATCATTGTCTCCGACACCCCACATTACCTGTTTGCCTCCTCCCTCTGAGCCAGGCTCCTGCTTAATCTCGGGTTCTGTCTTGATTTCCACTTCCTGTTTTATTTCCTGTTTGATGTCCTTGGTAGTAGTCGTGGATGTAAACACTGTTGATGTGGTCGAGACAGAGGTGATTGAAGTTGTCTGAACAGTAGACAAGGTGTTGGGGGTGTTTCCAGTGGTGCTTGGAGCCATCAGCACATCCTTAAGAGTTTGAGAATTAATGCTCCCAGCTCCATCCTCTTGTTTAATTTCAGTCTTTATTTGTGGATTGCCCACTGAGCTTGTGACGGTAGTTGTTGGCTAAAAGTAAAAGACATTGTATTCATTCAAAATGCTTAAAATTTTTACGTATTTTATATTTATTTTTGTTGCAGAATTACCGTACAAAGTCCTTGGCAGAATACTTACATCAAATGGTTGGGACAAATTTGCAACAGTCTGTGATATCAGTGCTGGAACTTGACTAGTAAGCTGAGGGGCTGATGAATTGAGAAGACTGCTAACTGATGACCCAATCTGTGATGATAACTGTGTGGTGCCTTGTGATGCTTGGGTTATGGTAGATGGTGACTAAAACAGAATTAGAAAATTATCACCATGTCATCTTCAGCTGGTCTTATTTTGCACACTGATGGAGTAAGAACAATCTCTCACCTGTGATATTTGATTTTGGTAAGCTTGGGGAGACTGTGATGAATGGATAATTGGAGGCTGTGGTAAACGATTCCTGATTTGTTGTAAATGATCTTGGGGCGTCATTCCCGCAATCTAAAATCAAAGTTAATAATTACAATCCAATAACACTACAAAAAACAGCACACCTAAATTACAGTCATAGCTTTTAAACACTAGCATACATCCGACTTACGTTTTGGTAGTTTTGAGAATTGTCGATTCCAGGCCGTATTCCTGGTGAACTGTTGAGGGGTTGTCGAGGACTGGGACCTCTCATGTCAGACAGGGGAGTAGGTGGCGGCAAACCATAGGGATCGTTCCCAGCTGCTTGGGGCAACAAAGAACTCAAAGGTCCATCTGTAATACGGTATTCCATATTTTAACGCGTAAAAAAAATGAATGCAAGAAAAATCTCTTTAATTTTCACATTATTTTCATTTTTAACCATATTCTCCCCCCCCCCCCCCCCCCCCAATTTTGTCCCACTAACAAAAGAGCTGCTTAAACATAATTCTGTTTCCTCATCCAGACTTACTTAGTCTCTGTCTTGCTCCTGTCATGTTGGCTGTTCCACCGGTCCCCTGCTGAATTCTGTATAATCGTTTCTCCTCCAATTCTTTCTGAATTTTATAAATTTTCTCAGCCAGTAAATGATAGTATTCCTCCTGTAAAGACATGCAGTCTATTTAGTTTTTGTTTTCTTTTCTTTTGTGTTTCCCTTCAAGTTATTTGTAAAACCCTGTGGGTATACTTGCAAATACATGTGTCGTATTCATTAACTGATCTCTTACCCGGCTGTTTGCTGTATCGTACATGTCCCCTTCCACTTTCCTGGCATAGGCAACTAAGTTATTCATTCTCTTATCTTTCAGAGCTGCTGGGTCAGGAGTAGGAAATATTGCTTGAACTCTGTTGAGAAAAGAATCAAGTTAGCAAAGAATCAAGCAAGTCTTCATTATTCAACAGCTGAAAATACTTCTGCCTTTACACACAAGGATGCTAGCACTTCAAAAACCAACTTACAGTTTGTGAACAAGGTGGTTTCTGAGGTCCTGAGTCACACTCTGATGCCATTCTTTAGAACCACTGTTGGTGTTAGCAGCAATCTGCTGAGACTTCTGTGTATCCATGCCAGGTGGATTTGTGAACCCCGCCAATAAATTATTTTGTGCATTACTAGTGCTGTTGGCATTCATTCCAGAAGCTGAAAGATAAAGGAACGTTGGTTATAATAAATCATTAACATTTCTTGAGGAGAGCTATAATGCATGCACGGTTACAATGATAAATGGAAATCAAGCATTTTACTTACCATCATTCAGTCCGCCAGTGGGTCTTACAGCCGTTGTAGTTGGTTGATTAAATGGTAAACCTAAGGCAGCATAGGCTCTCTTCATCTGACTATCAGTCAGGCCATGAGAGGGCTGAGTACTACTGGTGCCAGTGGCAGCAGCAGCAGCAGCAGGTGCTCCTACTCGGTTAGTTGCTGCACCAACTCCGGCTATCTGGTTCAACGCGCTCGGTTGAACTGTGGTTACTACAAAATTATATGTATATGGTCTCACTTTGATCTTGCAACTGACACTTCCATCATATTTTATGGCAGATTGTCTTTCTCCAATTAGGTCTTTGACAAAAGTATCAATAAATCAAATTCCTGTACTCATCACAAAAGTGGAATAGTTTTGTTCTTGTACAAATATTAAATATGAAAATGTGATATATATCACAGTGCACAGGTATACAATTTTTAGTACTGTGATATGGTATAATTTTGTGCGCGTGTGTGTATTGTGGTATAACAGTTTATCATTCCATTTTGATTTAAACTTGTTTATGTTTCAATAAAGAATGTACCACAAAAGACATCATCACGTTACCTGATGACAAAACAACAATGAGTCAATGATTATAAAAACAAAAGACCACACTGGTTCTTACCACTGGGATTAGCTGGATTCTGCCCCGTTCTGTCTGTTTTCTGGGCATGTTTAAGTGGCAAACACACCGGGCAGTCATTTCTGGTACAGTTCTTCCAGTGTGTAATAATTTGCCGGGATGATGCACAATGGGCAACTGAAAAAAAAAAATCACTTTAAAGTTTATGATAAAAAATTCTCGATAGAATTTTCCCAATATATACGAGGGTTGTCCGTAAAGTTCGGTTCGTGGACAAGCCTTAATTTATATAAAAGTAACATTATAGATATTTATCATTAGCATATTTATAATCTTACTATATGTGAATTATAAAATGTAAAATTTTGTCCGATTTTTATGTATAATTAAAAGTATGACTTCGTTATTAGATGGTGACCCGGAGCACGGCAAAAAATTTTAATGAAAAAAGTTGTTTATACGTTTCACACAGTTCATTTGTATTTTGTAATTCCGCGAAGATTGAGATGATTTACATCATGGTGTTCCAGTGATTTTTCTACATTTTTACAAAGGGTCTGTGGCTTTCGAATTGGGAAAAATTGTCAATATTTCAGTCAAATTGGGAAAAATTAGTTTTATCGTAACTAAATAAGTTTCAAAATGATATCAAACATTTATTGCCTTTTTCAGACATCTTATTTTCTTACCCTTCTAAATTTTCAATTATTCTGTCTTAATCATCATTCCCATAAACTCTTAATTCTTAGATATATCATTCACACTGAATATTTTTTTTATTCAAATACTTTCTCCTTTCCTAATTTATATATTGGGATCTGAATTGGGAAAAAATTAGCAATTTTGGGAGGGAAAGGGCCGAAATTCGGACCCAAAATGGCCCTTAAAAAATCACTGTGTTCCCAAAAGTTTCATGTCAAAGCTGCAAAATTTGAACGTTCAAAGTTATCGAAATAGCAGAGAAATCAAGGTTTGGATCTATTTAGACAGTTTGTCATTGTTCGAAAAAATGACGTTTTCGGAAAAGGTGGAGCAGAGAGCAGCGATTAAAATTTTGTGTCGATATCCCAAAATAGACCATGAATTCCGTAAACATTCCGGAAAAACATTGTATGTGGGCCGTTCATTAGTGTTTAAGGAGATATAAATATTTTTGGACGGAAGGGACAGTTTCCGGATGACATTTCGTTGAAGGTAGACCAAATCTTTCCGAGATTGCAGTGCTGTTGAAAAGAACTCGTGACGTGATTTGACATGAACGGGACTAACAGTTCGTGAAATTGCTGAGAAATGTGGAATACCAAGATTCGTTCGGTCCATGAAATTTTATCCCATGAATCTATATATGAATACGTATGAAACCAGAATAGTGTTTGTACACATTTTCATCAGCTGGTTAAAGCTAGATAAAGAAATGTGCGTGTTGAAGCTAACGGTGACTGCGTGGAAAAAGTTAATTGTCCTTAGCGTTGGACGTTGGCATAAACGTCAAGTATTTTCATTGTATTGCTGCCCCGGGTGGTTGTGTGGCACTTTTGATAGAATTATAAACTAAATGTGCTTTGTTGTAATGGAATAATTTTGGCCATATTAACTCAGATAAAACATGACTTTAACGAAAATTGTTAGTTTCATATACTTATCAATGTTGTCACTTTTTACAAGGTTGTCCACGAACTTACGGACAACCCGTATAATATATATATATTATTCATTATCTCCTCAATACAAAACTAATCTAGAAACAACTTGGCTCCTCTAGTCCATTGGCCTTTATCCTACCTAAACAATAAGGTATGAAATAGAATTTTGATGCATTGGTTAAGTCTATTTC
>CAJDSM010059298.1:6582-17686 GCA_903981925.1 Ostrea lurida | reverse complement strand
CAGTCAGTCAGTGGGATGGTAGCTTTGGAATTAATCTAACCGTAATATAAGCTAGCGCCGTGTGATTATAGTTGAGGATTTGCCTATAAGTCGGTTTGGTGTTTTTTGAGAAATCAAATTTAAAGGCATTTGTCATTGACGCCTATAAAGTCGTACAACTTTTTGCCAGAATCGGTTAACAATTTCCAAATCAGTCTTACACTTGATTTTACCCCTTTTCAAAAAATATTTTTGAGAAATTGAAGGAGGCTTTTCAAAGTATCATAATTAATAATTGTCAAAATCTCTTATTTCCTGCGTCAAATAATATTATTTTTATTTTCTATGACCCAGATACAATTGTCACGGACGACTGATACATGGTAATCGTCGGAGGTTGTTTTAAAAAATTGGTCGACATTTCGCCGACATAGAAAAAATACTGAATTACTCACCTAGGACTCTGCCCATAGTAAAGTCGGACATTAGACTTTTGGACCAACGTTTTACTCCCAAAAATCCGACTTATAGGCGAGTATATACGGTATCATGAATGAAAAGGTTAAACAAATATTTACATAAAGTACTTTGCTGATTTGAGCATCATTGATAGATGTATAGGCAATGATTAGCAATGGTCATGCTAATGTGGTGGTGGCATTCAGAGTGGTGTGTGGGCTGCTAGTGTTGTGCGGGGGAGGAGGGAGGCGCAAAGCACCAATAGATCACAATTTGTAAGGAAGGGGCTTCAATTGTGGCGGGGGTGGGGGGGGGGGGTAGGAGGGTAGAGCTATGATCTATATGTAAGTTATGACGCCTTCAGTGGGTTCACATTGTGATTTATTTTAAGCCATTTTTTTGTTCACTAGTACCTGTAGGTTATACACCATGACATTCTAATTCACGTCCAACATACAATCTGAACTCAAATTGCAGGAGGGTAAGTTTGGCTAATAACTACCTCATAAAGACTAATCAGCTACACATATCACAAACCAAATAAAAGGTAATCATTTCAAAACCTAGATCCTTAGGACCTAAGACGTGTTCCCCCCTGATAAATTCCTATATTTTAACATTTTGCAGAGATATTTCTTCTTGGCGAGTGTGTAAAACTGCAATCGTAAAGATGGAGTGATAAATTTCGTAACTGCGATTCAATGAAAACGTCAGATTATCGCTCTAGCGAGTATTTCTTACTGTTGTGGAACAATTAATCATCAATGTTTAAAAATAAATACTTCCCTTTGGAAATGTGAAACGAAGCAAAAGAGACATTTGTCTTATTCAGATTCTTGTTACCTTTGAAAATCGCAAATTCCATTCAGTCTAGTTTTAAGTTTCACAAGACTTGGGTCAGATTTAACTTATTGTGGAAGGTGCAATCAGAAATACTAATTTGTAGAGTTACTGTTATAAAGTATGAACATACATGGAAAGACAACACACACACAATTCCCTTACAATAAGTTCGCTATGGGAGGGTGGGGGGTTTAAACAGCAATAATACCAAGAAACTTCTTAAATCACATTTTAAACAAAACTAATAATCAATGGTCAGTGGCCGCTGAATTATGGAGAGTAGAGAGAGAGAAGAGAGAGAGAAAGAGAGAGGAGAGAGAGAGAGAAGAGGAGAAGAGAGGAAGAAGAGTGAGAGAGAGAGAGAATACACGCCAACACAGTAGGTTATACTAAGGACTGTAGTATCACATGGCATCTGGTCTACTAAAAATCACTTCAGGTGATTCATTAATTACGTTACTAGATTCAGATCTGCTTTAAATGAATGAATATAGATTATCTTCTGAGGGAGGCAAAAAACAAACTTTCATGAATTTATGCTTACGCTCAAAAATGATTAGGTTGCAGAAATATCAAAGTAAACCTTCCACGAATTTGAACCCTCAACATGAAAAATGTTGTGAAAGCCTGTAAATCTAGATACATAACAGTAATCTGAACCTTCTAATATGCATGCAAAACCTATTAGCAATATTGGGTTTCGAAAGTCGACAAAAGAAGACAAAGTGCAGCTGGTAAAAACTTATCAGTCACACACTCCAGGGGGGGGAGGACTTTAGTAAATAAAACACTGGTGGACTTAAAGTATACGAAAATGCTCCAGTGGAAGAGAGGATAGAGGAGAGAAGAGAGAGTAGAGGAGAGGAGAGATGAGAGGAGAGAGAGAAGATGATGTGAAAGGTAAAGGAGAAGACGAAACGGAGAGAGAGAGAGAAGAGAGTTATAGAACAGCGTGTAGGGCGGGGATAGGGAGGACTGTGAAGTAGAACAGCTGCCAGGGTTGGGGAACTGTAAGTTAATAGAACAGCGTACCACGGTGGGGTGGGGAGAGGCAACTGTTAAGTTTTTAGAATATGCTTGTAGACAGGGTGGGGGTGGGGAATGTAATTACGATACTACGGGTGGAGTGGTTGTGAGAGGAGTAAACATTATTGTGATGAAATAGCATGATGATCCTGCAACTTCTGAGATTCACTGAAAGAACTCCTTGTAAGACCAAAACTCAAGCAGATGTGACAATAAAGACAAATCTCATGAAATATAACTCCCCAAACTAGTAAAACCGTGGCTACATACTCGGTGTAAACAATGTGAAACTAAAAGATAACAATCGGCGAATTTGTAACAAAACACATGACAGATTCCCAGTTTTATCAGCAAACATCAAATCATCTGGACAATTGGAGAATGCAATATAATTTAAAAGGTTGTAAGTCTAAGACACAGAAAACAAAAGAAAAGATATCAATCAACAATGGGATATATCTTTTATTTTTTATGGTAATCCTCTGCAAGAACTCTGCAATCACTCCGGTTTGATAATAATTGACTGGAGATTAATAATCTTCTCTCTGCACTCAGGAATAATGTGAATCGACAGACTCATCTCTGTGCTGCGCACAAACAGCGGGAGGTCTTACCACCGACTAACACTTAATTTGATGTTATAAAAAATATTCTACAGGACAATTACAACAAACTGATTTCCTTGTGTTCCCGAGACAAAAACGCCAGACACATTACATCCACACTTCATCAGCTGCATTAAAACAGTCAAATTAATGCATCTCAGATATAGCATATGGTGTTCATTATCTCCTAAAACAACACTCTTCGGGAATACGGTGTGCTTGTGTGCATAACTGATTCAATTTGAGCAACTGTGCAAATGGTTTGCATTCACATGGATAAAAATAGCAGATTAAAAACATAAAGAAATCAACTGCAGTCTTGTCAAGTGCCCAGGATGACAGTTACACCATACCCATAATTGAGACAAGCCCATAGAAAGATATAGAGCAGACACACATATAGGCCGTTAATCATACCATATAGCCCATTACTTTTAATGTGCCTTATAAATAAGCTGATATCTTAATTACCTTTTCAGTTAGCAACATTTCTCTATGTCATTCTAGATTACATCAAGTATACAGAGAATGAGATAAAATAAGGAATAGAAAAAAAATGCAGTATCTGAATTAGACTGGCAGAGCTGGGGAGGGGGGGTCCCCAACTAACTCATTATTCATGATGTCCAAGCAGTAAATGTCTATTTTTCTCAATGCCATACACACATGCAGTCCTGAAAGGTTATGGTGCGAACAACATTGACTTGTTTAAGAGGAATGGAAAAAATTTATGGTGATAAACTCTGGTTACCAACTTGTTCCAATTGTGGGAGAAATAGTAATTTTATAATTTATCCGTGGAATTAATTATAATATATATTGTATATATATGTATTCAATATTAGTATCTGCTTTGACCGGTATTGTACCTCAGGTGTAACTCTGAAATAGAATGACCGGGGGTGGGGGCGGGGGGAGGGGGGGTGTATCTTGTGCACTGATGAGAAGCCAGACATACGTATACTCATGTTCCCATAAACCTTACTAGATGCCTAAATTGCATGCACTTTTACTGGAGTTCACCAATTCATGCCAATAACCGCATACATTGGGGGTTGTCGTCGTGATGAACAGTTTTATACCATGAATCTATCTAGGGGCAAGCAAATTAAATCACAAAAGTGAATAGTTATAAAACTCCTTAAACCTATTTAACTACCACATGATGAATTCCTACACGTTTTATTTCATAACTTTTTTTAATTAAGGACTTGTGGCAGAAGGCCTTTCCAAACCAGTCTAATATTTTTTACTGATACATATGATAATACACTTTGTGGCATTGTTGAAACTACCAGCAATTATGGTTCATATATTCTTCAACCAATATTATGGGTTGTAAGTTCTGGGTAAACATGTATATTGGCAGATAAAATGCATCCCATAATGTCTGTAGTTAAAAGATATGGGTAAGTGAAGTATATATAAAGGAAGTATAGTAGGTGAATATAAAATTTGTAGTACATATGTATAAGGCATGTAATATAATTCATCGTATTCTTACAGTAAGATAACATTTCAATAGTCTTACAACGGTATTTCCAAATAACTTAATGGAATTTTACAGTAACATGTGAATTCATTGTGTCCATTCTACCTGTAGCAAACATTCTTGAAATTGTATTAAACAATGCTGACCCATAGTTTCTGCATTTGAAACATTCTGGCAATAGTGTCAACAAGTGCGTTATGACTCATGTTTGTTTTCATTTGCTGCCTATGCCGAGCTAATAACTGAAGTTTGACCTTCCGCCGATCATAAGAATGACAAACCATATTATTTCTCTTGTAGAATTAAGATTCAGTATTCATGTCTAACGTAGCATGCTTTATATAAAGGTATGACTATCAAACAAACTATTTGGTTTTTTTATTTCCTTTTCATTATGGTTCTTTGAATGATGCAATGTGGATGGCATGTGAGAGAGGGTGTGAATATGTTGGTATGCAAAAAAACCAACAAAAATAAAACACAATTATGTAATGTTATTTTTCTTTGGTTTATTCATGTATGTGTGATGAGATGGAAAAAAAAAGAAAAAAAAAAAAAAAAAGATTAATCATGATCAAATCGATATCCTGACACACGCCGAATTTAATCAAATTATAAGAAATAAAAAGCATAAATGCTAATATTTTTTGTATATGATAAAGCATTTTTATAAAGCCACTTTTATGAATACAATTCGAAGTAAAAAATATCAGAGAGTACAGTGAGTGAGTGTGAGCACCCACTCACTAAGATACCCAACCAACGTACTCCGCTTACCCAATCTTCAGAGGGTATTGTTAACCGTTTGCAAAATTTTTAAATGGAAATCAGAGTTACTACTTTAATGTACAGTGAGCTTACCTTTACACTTTTGACCCCAATTTGATTAGGGAGACATCTTTGACCTACTGGTAGTTCATTATGTAGATAGGTGACTCTAGGTGGAAAGTATAATAATTAGCTCTATCGAGCTCATAAACCATATTGTGTTATTCAATGTCAGTGTGCTTGACCAATTGACCTTTTGATCACAAATTCAAATAGGGAACATTCGCCCATGGATAGCTTCATTTGTATGAAATGGTGACAGATAGGCGGAAAGGATAGATCATTTAATTTTTTCACGTGACACCTAGCTGCCGATTTTTCAATTGGCTTAATAACACCTTTAAGAACATTGAAGGAGTGACGTTTGATCATCGTACTGAACAACAAGTGAAGTCTAATGGACATTGAAAATTGTTTGTCGGTAGTAAGTATACAATAATATAAACTGAGAGAGTAAATATAAATCTTATATTCTTTTCTGGTAGGTGATTGCAGGTTTCACGAGATTTTTAGACCGGTAAAACTATTTACGATACAATGCCACTCGCGCAATGATGAGTTTTTAAAACCGTTCTAAAAAATTCGTGATACCTGACATCACCGAAAAAAGTATAAATATCATATCTTATATCCTCTAAGAGCCTAGTAAAAAATATACATGCTAAATTCTGATGTCCAGTGCGCTTGACGCTTTTAACATTTTGACTATCCAAATTATCGTTAGGGAACATCTTCAGATACCCATAGTAGTACGCATATGTATGATATAATGGTGATCTAGATGGAAAAAGATAACTTTTAGATAGAGCAGGAACCATATTGCTACACTTTCCGTATCCCATGCGGTCTATTGTGATCTTTTTGGACCCCAAAATCGATAGGGAATATCTTCGAGGTGACATAATGTTATGATAGGTGACTCTGAGGTAGAAAGGGAATACTTAGCTTTAGAGCCACGCGAAACCATAAATTGCTATCTATGTTCCGAGTGTTGCTTGGCCTTTTGAGAGTCCCAAAAATCGATAGGGAACATTATTTGTCATAAATGGGTAGTCCATATGTACGAAATGGTGACTCTGTGTGGAAAAGGATATTAAAACCTATGAGCCTGAACACACAACTGTGCTGTCTACATGATGGACGAATGTACAACCTGAATCCGGTGGGGTGGGGGCATAAATAACAGAAATTGATTAACAGAATTCTTTGTATGCATTAGGAATGTTTTTAATACCTAGAATGGTAGGATGAGGGCTGTGAGAACAGATGATTCTTTTATTTGTGTTGCCTATGTTATGACTCCAATAGTAAAAAGGACTATATATATCTGATTAACAAATTACACTATTTTAGGAAACTACCTCAGGTAAAAGTGTTGAAAAGATAAAGTTTAATATACCCCCCCCTTCACCTAATAGAATAATTGAGAATTACACACATGTTGATGGTACAGATACAATATTGAGTTAGTTGCGTTGATTTAAATTTTAGAACGATAAATAGGTGGCGATGAAAAAGTTGATGCCGTTTTCTAATGTTCAGTTCCAGGTTATATTGAAAATTATATTTGTCCAAGCCTGAAAATTGAATAGCTTTCCTTGGGTAAACATTGGCGCGTCAAAAATTCAAAAAAGTTGGTGGGAAAAATATCACTTTTATGATGTCCATTATTCTGGTTCTTCCATCCAATTATGATCTGAGATGAAGAAATAACAAGTCACTAGACCGAGGTTTACCCTAGAAAAAAGAAAAACATTCTTAACGACATGCACTGATCAAATTTTGTGTGGATGTAAATGAAATCCCTTATTCATAAGTATTAATTATTATCCTTTTAAATCTATAATAAAATAAAAATTAGAATTTGCTAAACACTGGTAGCACAAGTAACAGTATAAGGGTTTATTATTAGTCACTGTTAACAGTTACCACAATATATAAAGCATCCTCAACTGAAAGATGTTATAGAATACTTGGCATGTACACAGTTTATACACCTAAATAAAACTCTTATGAGTACACACGTTTTTACACGGTATAAACGTTGTATTAGTAACATTATGTACTTGTCTTACACCATTATTATTGTGATGTAAGTAATATATTCTATCATAATTGCTGAAGACAGTTATAATTCTACTATCAACAACTGATCAGCTGAGAAAGCATCACACAGAGTTATTAAAAGAATACTGTTTCAAGAGTTTTATATTAATTTCATAATTACTTTTAAGGACATATCGATTTATCTACTTATTCATTATTTCATGTACAGATCGAAGTATCTGGTATGCATGTTTTAGGACGAAGGAAATGCCATGATCATTGAAATATTGGTTATCAGTAAAATATAGACGACAGGTAGTTCAATCACCAGTGGTTCGATCTCAAGTGTTATTCACAAACAGTGAACTGCATGCAGATTTTGAAAAGAAACCATGTACTTTTTACCAAATCATCCAACGAACTTCAAAGACCTAATTAGTCAGAGATTTTTACGTAGAATGAACAGATTGTGAGTTCAATCTACATGTACTATACCAGATAACAGATGCGTTGGAGGGGTGAAACACTATAAACAGACACAGCCGATCTTATGTGAGACTTCAAGATAACAATTAATAATTGATACCTGCATATCGTCAACAGAGATATAGAAAAAATCTAGATCAAGAATTGAATAGAATGCCATTGAGTTATCATTTCCTAAACTCAAAACCCCAGATCTTTTGCAATCAAAAGCATGAATTGAAAAGCAAGCTATTTGGTTGACTAATTCTGAAGAACAATTTGAATTAAATGGTTCAGTCTATTTTGAACACACTAAACTTGAGTAAAATGTCTACTCACAGAGTAAAGAAATCAAAGCCGGCTAACACTACTGAACTGGGTTGCCCCTGTAGACCCTCGGTGCCTCCGTCCATCCATCCGCCTGCTCAACATGTGCAAAAATCCCGTTTTTTTCCCCCAATGGAAAAAAGTTTCCCCCCCCCAAATGGAAAAAAAAATGGCCGAAAAAACAGATCTCTCTGGGCGCAAAAAATCTGCCACTGGCCGTGGAGTTTCACATTGGTAGTGGAATTCACATTGACAGCAGTATGTCACCGAGAGGAAGAATCGAAAAGAATATAGTTCCAATGGTCAATACTCCCATCTCATTTCTGTTGTTTTAATTTTTGGCGGCTGTAACAGGGCTACTCATGAACATCTTTTTGGGGTAATCTCTCTAGTATGATTTACTTTGAGTTTATTTACCACACTTTCTTTCTTTTTTTTTTTAATAAATTCATACACAGAGATTATCACACGGTACATCGGACATCATTTAAGTTGGCGGCACATAAACTTCATCTCATTAAATCAATTCTTCTGTCGAAACTCGATAATTATGCAGTACCGATAACGAAGGGTCAAATATGAAAAAGAAAAAAAAGAACTTTGGAATGCCTTATCAGATGAAATTAAAGATAAACACGCCGAGACAGTAGCGAGGTTTATTATAAACCACATAAATTAATGGAGCGATGGTGTCACTTTTCTCTATGTGCAAATATGATTAAGCTTATTTTTTTAAATATGTTGGTGGATAGACCCCGAATCAAAGATCCGGTGCATAATTTTTCAAAGAGATATCGTTTTCCTTTTTTCCAATCCCACAAAAATAATTAACACGGTGTGTTACAGAGGTATAAAGTTCGCAATCGTCAGTTTTCAACTGGTGCACAAGCGGCCCAAATCTTCTCAGGTCGGCAATTTCTGGTATAATAAGTTTTGTTAACATAAATGACGTCACATCGTGTGTTTACTACTTAGGAGTTTAAAGGCGAAGAGTGGAAAAAGACCGGCGGCTGCTTATATTAGCGAATATTTATTCGGAATCCCTCGTTTAGCACATCAAAATTTTGAGGAAGTAATTCATTTCCATGTCAATAAACAGCTAATAAATGCTGTGGAATGGATTTGTTTTTGAAAAAAAAAAAAGAAAAAAAACCATTGAAGCCATTCATAGCTAGATTTCAAACTGCATCTTAGGCAGTTTGCTAGAACAAAATTTATTGGGATAGATCGAAATCTGAGCAACCTACTTTGTTGAACTGTCAGTGGGCCGTGGTAGCTTCCTATGAAGCATCGAAGCATGTGGCTTCCACATATTAGTTTGCGTGGAAAAAATTGAAAATTTAAAGTTCAAATAACATTAAGATTTTAAATTAAATAAAAAAAAATAAAAAAAAAAAAAAAAAAAAAAGGGAGAAAAGAAATAAGATATTTGGTCGATTAAAGAAGTGCTATAATGTGTACAATAGCATGTGTATTTATACATGTAAATCTTTATTTAAATCAAAAGGCAACATGGGGTAAGAACCGGACGATTCTAATATTTGCCGCGTCCACGGGGCTCCCGCTTCATGTTTTTTTAAACAGAATAATTTTTTTTTGATATTTTTTAATTAATTCTAAAAGATTAAGGACCGCATTAATTTTTTTTTTTCTTTTTTTTTTTTTTTTTTTTTTTTTTTTTTTTTTTATTTTTTTAATTTTTTACACGTAATTCCTCATGCATGTGAAATTCCGGAACGTGTAACTCTGCCCAAAGTTTTTCATTATCCGAAACTATAACGTACTTCAGACTCTATTGGTGGCCTCCCGCCCTTTATTTGGAAATCAGCATGTGTTTTTCCACGGGAGCGTATGAGCGATGATGGATAAATTGACAGCTTTGGTGAGGTTTTTGTTTGGGGGGGTTGGTTCATTTATCTCTTTTTGTTTTTGGTCGTACACGAGTTCTCTCTAACTGGAGCGATGAAACTCAATGTCCTGACACTTGGTCATATTCAATGGTTGTCATCCAGTGTTTGTTAAAAAGGGACAGTACAGTATGTAAATGCAATGTACATTCTCAAATTTTATTGTTTTCAGGACACAGTACAGGAGATTTGGCATCTCTAAATGTAAGCTGGCCTGTTAAATTCCATGAAATCCACGGTGACAATGTAATCCTGCTAAATGACAATTCGATAGCCAAGCGGGGAGACAGTTTCTGCAAAGCCATCTGCTTCAGCAGCCGTCCGATCGCCATCAATGAAAAAGTCTACATCCGCTTCGCGGAGACCTCCAGTAGCTGGAGCGGAGTGTTGCGATTTGGGTTTACGAGTATCGACCCTGGTTCCGTACGGGGGTCTGATCTCCCCCGGTATGCGTGTCCTGACATGACCAACAAGCAAGGCTGCTGGGCCAAGGCATTAGGAGAGCGTTACGCAGCTTATAACAATATCCTTCATTTCTATTTCACCCGCAATGGGGACGTTATGTACGGCATCAATGGGGAGGATATTGGACTTTTTTTCTCGGGTGTTTCCACTCTCTCTCCATTGTGGACGCTACTGGATATTTACGGCAATACCATCGGCATCGAATTTGTGACCCAAGGTAAGAATATGTACGACTTGTTTCAATAGAATTGTTAAACTGGGTATTATCTAATCATGTTTATAGTATACAAACTATATACAGAAATCAAGACAATCTTGAAAAATGAGATCAGTGTACATTGAATTTAGTTTTCGCACATGAAATTTACTCTAAAATTATGTTAATCATGTACTACATATATATGCACTAAAAAGAGGAGAGTGTGTTGTATAAACTCTAGACCTAAAATATCTGTCAATTATGTCTGGCTAGACTAGTACAAGCAATTGCTCAAAGTTATCAAGTGCAAACATTCTGACAGACACGTGTAGTTTAGAAGAAAAAGACAATTTTTTGTACAGTGAAATCAAAAGAGCTTTGAGAATGAAGGATTTATAGTGTATACATGTATATTTACATTTACTGTTTTTAAATCCCCCTAATAAAAAGCATTAGAATCTAT
>CAJDSM010059296.1:0-22754 GCA_903981925.1 Ostrea lurida | reverse complement strand
GGAGCGGGGAATTATGACACGTTAATTTGTATATTAATCGGAAATTCGCTTCCGGATCCGGACTGGTAATTTTTTATACAAAACGCTAAAATGCATGAAAATGTTTTTTCTACTTAATCCAGATCGTATTTTTTTTTTTCATTTCAAAGGTACTGCGCGGACGATTAATCTTTCTTCAATAGGTCTGCTTCGGACGATTTAAAAGACAGATCGTAATGTAAGAAAACATAGCCACTACAGTCTAGGCCTGTAATTAAAGTTTACCTGTACAATATCGCCGTCTCTAGGTGTTATGGTGAGTTATAGACGTGCCGATTGAAGGAATTATCAGTAATGTGTCAGTTTTGAATTGAAATCATAATTATTAATTCGTACCAAATTTACCATCGTGTTATGTGATGATTTATTTTTGGAACTGCTAAATCTAGCACTTTTCTCAGTCGGATAATCCGGACTTATATATATATAAAAAAAAGGTACGTGATTTCGAAAGATTCGGACTCGTGTTTTATTTACTTTATTCAATTTGTACATTTATAGTAAAAAATTCCAAAACACACAAACACAGAGAGAGAGAGAGAGAGGAGAGAGAGAGAGAGAGATCAGAAGGAGATCGAGAGAAGGAGAGAGAGAGAGGCACATTTACCGGCCGAGAGAGAGGAGTTGATATTTGAGAGAGAGAGAGAGCAACATTCCAGACGAAAGAGCAGGATTGTTTTAGTTCTGGTGTTTGAGGGAGAGATGAGAGAAACATGTTCTACTGGCGAGAGAAGAGAAGAGGGATAGAGACGCACATCTTTACCGTTGTGTGAAGAGGGATTGTTGTTTGATTTTGAGAGAGAGAAACATTTACCAACGAAGAGAGGACTTTTGATTCTGTGTGAGAGAGAGAGAAGAGAGAGAGAGAGAGAGAAGAGAGAGAGAGAGAGAGAGAGAGAGAAGAAGAGAGAAAGAGGAGACAGAGAGAAGAGAGAGAAACGATATTCTACCAGAGAGAGAGGAGAGAGCGGAGAAAGAGGAGAGAGACATATTTACCGGCAGGAGATAAGACTGATTTGTAATTTGGTCGGGCTTTTTGTACTCGCCAAATTTACAAATTATCATGCACCCGCAATATGAACACGTCCGAGGTGTAGTAGGATATTCCACCGAGGATAATTAGTGCGCGGGTTAGATCAAAGCAGGGAGTAGTTTATAACGAGTTGGATTTTGTCCTCCAGATATTATGGGCTTGGACAAGGTAAAAATATGAAATATAAATTCTTGCAAAATGAAATTGGGTCAAACAACGCTGTCTGTCTACCGACATTGCACATCGACGAGTGAAATTTCCTGCCAGTGTGGAAAAATTAAGATAAGCGCGACGTATAACTGGCCATTGAATTTGGATAATTTGTTTTTTACATTAAATGTATCAAGTCTACGCATTTAGGTTTTTATATGCATGTAAAGTACATGTTGAATTATAATTTATCTATTAAAGTAAATGTAAATTAAATGAAAGGGTTTAATTTACTATTTCTAAATCAATAAAATAAAACAATTGGTACTTCTATGAAGATAGAAAATATGTTATCAGTTATTCCGGACGCTTCATTTATCCGGACGGATTTTGCTGGGAACCAAAAGTGTCCGGAATTAACAAGGCTCCACTTTATTCCAAATACCCAGCTTACACCAAACCCTTGATAAGATTCAAATATTACCCATCTTATTACAAACCTCCGAAATATTCCATATATCCCAGGTTTAAACAAACCTGAAATGTCCAAATATCGAGGTTTTAAACAAACCCGTTTAAGAACACAGTATGATAAATATATACTAACACCAAGTTGGTTTTGTCGGTTTTACAGAACACAGTATGATTAGATATATCCTAGAACCACCAGAGCTCACACGAACAGTTATGGTAATAGTATTACTAACACCAGAGCGGACTTGCAGCATCTGGTGACTCCTGGTTGAGTTTCTTAACACAGGCACAGCATCATTCAGTAGTCCCGCACACTTTCCTTCTTGACGCTTGAGGTGGGACAATGCTTCCACTGCTACTTGCTGAAATAAAATCAGATATATATATAAAGAAAAATTCCTTAGTTTCAACAGTTTTTAAGAAGATGATCATATACAACAAATTAAGATTAAGTAACTTAACCGTTGAGTGACCTGTCTGAAAGCCATTCTCCTGCAACTTTTTCGCTTATAATAAAAAGTTATTACATTCTGAGTTACCTTGATGTTTCCCATAACATGACTTTGGCCCAAAGTTCCTGCACTAAGGAATATTTGTAATCAATTATAATCAATTATATGATGAAAGGTTTAGCATACACCTCCGAAAGGTTCCAGTTGTGTAATAAACTTGGATGTAATTATGATATGTTTCAAGGTTGACTAGCTAAGAAGACAATCTTTTGTTACATGAGTCAGAAAAGATACATGGATAACAATTATAGCTGTAAACGCTATTATCATATTAGCTGAGGATCACTTGTAAACTGTCGATAATTATAATGTAAGAGCAATAAGCTCATTTTTCAGTTCATAACCTATGAGCTCGTACAATCTAAGGGCATATATACCTTGTGCATACAGGACTAACTTACATACAGTCAGTGGATGTTGGTCTCACCTGAGTGCGGTTGAGTTGTCACTGTTTTGCGTAAGGCCAGCATGGTATCTGTGTACTCCATCAACCGAGAATAATGTTTCCTACGTTCATGATGGACCCTGTCAAAAACACGTTTACTACTGTTAATCAACAAATCCAAAGCCAAACTGACAAATGTGACTGTATAAACACCAAAAATTTCAGATGTAAGAAAACCTTCCTCAGAGAAAAATCTTGCCCTGGAAGTTTTCAACTACAGAAAAAATGGTTCATTAGATTAAGGAAAATATATTCTCCATTATGATTTACAGTGGGAAAACCAAAAAATTTGGGATAATCTCTATATTTGTTAACAATCTCTTAAAGTATAACAAGTAACAGACTCTTGCAAAAATAAAATAATAAAAGGGGAAGGGGGCTTACTCTATGACAAATGGTGTTTAGCATCATTTCTTTCTTTTTTTTCAAAAGTGCTTTCAAAAATGTATCTCTGAGGAAATTCAAACTCCATTTCATTTTTTACCCATATCCTAAGATGCATGAATTCCTCAAAACTGGGGGGATCTAAAAGCTTACTCACACCTAATCAAAAGTAGGTAAAGTGTCTGGGTAAGATCTAAAACCGTACGGAAATGTTTTTCAAACGATCTGGGCTAAATATACCACGAGGAGCAAGAAAGTTCCCACATACGACTATATAATCTAACCGAAGCAGTGATAGAAAGCACTTAAATAGCTTCGACTTTAGACTCAAAACAGTGAATCGCAAACACTCTCTGGAAAACAAGATACACAAATTTAAAATCAAGAGTTTACTGACCGCTTTGCCATGACTGAAATAAGGTCACAGCATCAAGACAATAGGACTAGCTACTGATATTAAGTTACATGCTCATATTAATCATGTGATTCAGAGGCTTTATTACTTGAAGAAGTACTGCATTGGTCCCTGAACAGTATTCGTCTTTGTCGCTGAGGAGGTCATCGAGATCTTGCTAGAGCCACGGTACGTGGATATCTTTGAGCTTCTTGTGATCTCTATGGTACACGTCTCATGTGCGGATGCTTGAGGCAACGGCAACAGACCCTCTACCTTGCAACACAATCAAAATATTGTTCTGTTATCACCTGCTTCCATGAAGTTAAAGGACCAATCAAGAAAGTTTTCAGAGTGGGTGTGTGTGTGTGTGGAGGGGGGGGGGGGAGGGGCTGAATTTGTGCACACCATATACTGGTATTCTTTTGCATCGCAAAATTAGGGGGCGATGGATGAGTTTTAAGACTCAAAAATACAACAAGAGGCCCATGGGGCCACATACGCTCACCTCAGCACGCTTCACTTGAAGAGCATGTAAGTAGCAACTTTAATCCCCTTGTGGCCCCACCCAACCCTCGATGGGGGGGGGGGGATTAAAACTACTCCATATTAGAAGCTTTCAGGTAAATACCCACTTGTATGTTGCTAATTGAAGAAGAGTTAAAAAAATTTCCCTACATATTTGATGTAAATATTGATCCCTTTTGTGGGCCCCACATTACCCCTGGGGTGTCATGATTTGAACTTTTTCTCTATCTGATATCAGGCTTTTCTGGCCCAGTGGTTCTTTGAAGAATATTTAAAACATTTTCCTAAAATTATAGTAAAACTTTTGATCCCTATTGGGGCCCCATCTACCCCAGGGGTCTATGATTTTGAACCAAACTTGAATCTCCACTATATCAGGGAAGCTTTCATATTAAAATTTCAGCTTTAGTGACCCAGCGGTTCTTGAGAGAAAAGATTTAAAAGATTCTAAGAATATAATCATGTGTAAAACTTTTGATCCCTATGGCCCCACCTTATCCCCGAGGTCATGATTTGAACAAACTTCAAATGCTCCACGTTATATCAGGAAGCTTTCATGATATATTCCAGCTTTACCGGACCATGTGGTTCTTGAGAAAGAAGATTTTAAAAGATTCCCTATAAATGCATGTGTAAAACTTTGACTCCCCTATTGAGGGCCTCATCGTACCCCCGGGGGTCATGATTAACCAAACTTGAATCTCCACTGATATAGGAAGCTTTTCGATATAAATTCATCAGTCTGGCCCAGTGTTTCTTGAGAAGAAGATTTCCTTATATAAATCATGTGTAAACTTTGATCCCCTATTGGGGCCCCCACCGTATCCCTGGGGGTCGATGATTGAACAAAACTTAATCTCCACTATATCAGGAAGGCTTTCATATATATTCCAGCTTTTACTGGCCTAGTGGTTCTTCTGAGAGATTTTGCCTTAAACTTTGATCCCCACCGTATCGCCCGGGGGTAATGATTTGAATAAACTTGAAGTCTCCACTTATCAAGGAAGCTTTTCATATAAAGTCAGCTTTCTGCCCAGGTATTGAGAAGAAGATTTTTAAATTGACATCACCTATTTGTGATTTTTCGTGATTATTCTCCCCTTTGATGGGCCTGTCCTTCATTTGGAACAAAGCGTTGAACCCCTTCAGCCCAAGGATGATTTGTATCAATTGCGGTGAATTTGGCCAGCGGTTCTGAGAAGAGAGTCGAAAATGTGAAAAGTTAAGAGACAGACAGAGGACGACGGACAAAAAGCATCAGAATAGCTCACTGAACCTTCGTTCAGGTGAGCTACAAAATGACTATCTTGATTAAAAATTTTTAACCAATGTGCATTTGTGCACAAGAAGGTTCCTCCTTTTAGACCCTACTGGTCACCAATCAACATAACCACAGAGCAGGACTGGTATATATTGTGTTCAGAACATAAACAATGGTGCTTCATCCGAGCATAAATCCCCCAAAATTAACACAATTCATTCCATTGATCGGTATATAATGAAAAACTTCGTATATCATATTTGAAATAGAGATTTGCAGTGAATACAGGGTCAGATTTGGACATAAGTTGAAATAACACACAGGTGAATATTAAACAGGTTTAAGGTGTTCTTCCCACACCCCAAATACGATACCTGCATTACAAAAAATCAGTGATATAGAAAAAAAAATCAGGAAACTAGTCCATGAACAGTTAATATTCTAAGTGAAAAGGAGAACAACTTCCATCAAATGATCAATAAAGAGAAATGAAACTCGAACTTTGATCTGTAATCATTAATATACACCAGCATACAAAAAATATCAGTTCAATTTTCAAGGTTTTTTAGAAACAAGAGGCCCACAGGCCTTAACGGTCACTGAATATCATAGCCCACCAGGGAGTCTCCAATTTGCAATTCTTAAGTCTCAATACAGAGTAGTTTGTTTCACATTGTTAATATCTTTCAATAGTATGCATATTGATTCGCTATTCATATTACAAAGATTATCAATTATCAATCTCACAAGATTGTCAAGAATTTAAATGAAAACCATATTTGCTACTTTAATGCCAGGTAGCTTGATCTTTGACCTTTTGACCCAGAAAAATTCAATAGAGAACATTGTTGACCATTTGAGTTCATGCGATGAATGGTGACTAGTAGAGAAGGATAGATGCTAAGCCTGAAATCATATTGCTACTTTGATGTCCAGTGCATTGACCTTTGACCTTTGACGCCAAAATTCAATAAAGAACATTCTTCGTCTCATGATGTAAATATGTATATGATAGGTGACTCTAGGTAGAAAGATTTTAATGCTTCTGGAACCGGAAAACATATAAGAGACTTCCAATGTATGATGTAATTGACTCTAGGCAAAATGGATAATTCTCTTGAGCCCCAGACACAATTATCGCTACTTCGATGTCCAGTGTGCTTGACCTTTGCCCTTTTGATGCCCAAAATGCAATAGGTAGACCATATGCATGAGTATGGTGACTCTGGTAGAAAGGCTAACAGTAAAAACTCTGGGAACCATTCTGCCTGACAGACGGATGACAGAAACAACTTGATTCCAGTAACAACAACCCCCCCCCCCCCCCCCCCCCCATTGTTTGCAGGTGGGTAAAGTTATGACAAAAGGCTCCCTTCTCATTCCAAATATTCATTACTTCCATTAATATTCTACGCATTGAAAAATGCTTTCAGAATGTTTTACATATAAAACACGATGTACCAAAGTTCTCGCCCCCCCCCCCCGCCCTGGTCAGCAACCCCCTACCCCGGGGCTCACCAAAAATTTTACAATTTTGGTTAAAGGCGATTCCTGCTCTAGCATCACTATGCAATTTGTTTTCTCTCAGACAGTGTGGTCGTAAAGCAAGAAGATTTTTCGACAATTGTGTCACTTTTTGGGCCGTTTTTTCCCCCCACCTCCAACGCCCCAGGGTGCAACGAGACCTGCAATCTACAATCTATGTGTCCCTTGTCCCAAAGATCAACTTCATACCAAATCTTGAGAAAAGGAAGTTGAACTGGTGTTATCAAAGAGTATAAAATGCTCAATTGTTAACACCTTTTATCATGACCATTTTGCCCCCATCCGTAATACCAAACCCCTACCCCAGGATCATGAAATTTACAGATTTTGATAAAAGCCTCTATTATTCAAATATTCTTTTAGTTTCACGATTAACTAAGAATAGCATAAAGAAGACTGTTTTTCAAATGTTTTACATATACAACACTATGTACCAAGTTTGGCCCCCCTCCTGGCAGAACCCCTACCCCAGGCAGGTACACAAAATTTACAATTTTCGTAAGGCATTGCGCTCACACCACTGATCCATTTAGTTTCTCTCAGACATGTCGGTGTAAGAAGAAGATTTTTGAAAATTGGTCCTACTGATTGGCAGTTTTTGCTCACCCACCCAAGGCGCCCAGGGGTGCAAGGACCTGAGATCTTACAATTTATGTGCCCCTGTCCCAAAGAATGCTTCATACCAAATTTGAAAAGAATTGGACTGGTGGTTATCAAGAAGAAGTTAAAAGATGCCTCAATGTTAACAGACATTATGTACCAAATTGGCCCTGCCCTGGGTCAGAACCCCTACTCCAGGATCACAATTTACCAATTTGGTAACGCATTCCTGCTCTAGATCACTATATATGTAGTTTTCTCTTCAGACGATGTGCGCGTGTAAAGAAGAAGATTTTTCGATAAATTGGTCACTTATTGGCAGTTGTTTGCGCCCACCCCAAGCCCAAGGGTTGCAAGAACCTGAGAATCTACAATTTAGTGCCCCTTGTCGCCAAAGATGCTTCATACCAATATTGAAAAGATATTATCTTAGTGTCGTTATCAAGAAGAAGTTAAAACATAGGTAATCAAGATTACAAAAGCTCACCTCGAGGCTATATATCTCTTATTATGGCACCATTATTTATAATTTATGGCTTATTTTAACCCACTCAGGATTTTCATCCATGTACACTTTATCATATTTACACATACTACAAAAAAATCTATCATAAGTGTACATAACTATTAAACATTGCTAATCTATATCATTATAATACAATATTATGATTATTCTATTTATAATATAGAATATACTATTTATGATATAATATAGTATATAAAAAATCAATAATGATATCATGATATTTATATATATCATTACTGTAATATATATATTATATAATATCGTATAATCATATTATAGCCAGATCGTATTTATACCATATCGTATAGATAAATGTATCATACCATATGCAAACAAATATTATTCATACCATATTGTATCCATAAACATATCGTATCATATCAATATCGTAAATTGTATGATCATCAAACCATTTCGTTCTATACCATATCGAATATCATTAATATTTATCCAGGACCATACGTGATCAAAGTTGTATCATGACCGAATTCGTATCACCATAACATATCAACTCATAATCTCGAAGAAAAATCGTCCGGAAGGTGAAGCGTCCGCATTAATAGTGTACGGATAAACAAGGGCCCACTGTATTTCAGGGTTTGTGTAAGCTGGCGTATTTGGAATATTTCAGGGTATATTTAAGCTGGGATATTTGAAATATTTCAGGGTTTATGTAAGCTGGGATCCTTTGGCGGTTCAGACGCCAGTCACAGACCTATGCAGGATGGTTCTACTCTGGCTCTGGCTAAAGCCTGCAGGAAGTAGGTGTAAAATTGCTCTGTGAAAGTCTGTAAGATCCTTCTGATATCCCTCAGCATTCCTCAAACAAATAAATGACGTGTTAGAAAATGAACAGTCTTAATCCACTGCATGCTGAACATTAGATTTGATCAAGTGTCGTGATACACAGCTGTATATGCAGATGTCTCAAACAGGAAAACAATTACAGGTTTCTGAATGATCCAAACAAAAGTGTGGACCTTCGACGGTGGGGCACAGAGGGACTGGCGTATTTGACCTTGGATGCAGAGGTCAAAGAGGAACTAATTAATGATACTGCTGCCTTGCGATCTCTGATTGATGTAGTGGCTGTAAGTGTGTCAAATTTTGATATACATTATGTACCAGCAATAATCTTGATATATGTATGTGCATTTAGGTTCAGTGTTTACTTTAAGCACAAGTCAATGAGGCATGTGGATAGTCATGCTGTAATGAATAAATCAAAGTAACAGATTATGGACTTGTGATCAAGACTATAGTGGATCAAGGGAACGTAAACAAGGCAATTTAAACTTCTGATGGAACATAAAATATGGCAGTTACTGTTTGTATTATTTTGTTATTTCAATCTTGGTTTTAAAATCCATGGATCCCAATTTTGCAATTTTAGATTCATACCTCCCCCCTCCTCCCCCAACTCCACTCATCACAGTGGGCATTAATCCTGATTACAAATGTCCATGGTGTAGAGGCCACTATTTGATGTCATTTAAGCTCTAAAAGTCTTTGTGTGATTTGATTCCAGTAGGGGGTCTATAGTCAAACATTGATTTCATGGAAAAAATTTCATAATTTTATTTCAAAGGGAGTCTACCTGTACATGTACATTTACTTACAAATATAATGAAATCATAGTATGGTGGTACTTATTTCTTACAACAGAAAGCAGACAAGAACATCCTGTACCCAGCAGCTTCTGTGTTCGTGAACCTCACCAACAGTTATGAGAAACCTGACATCATGCCAGAGATGATTGAGCTGGCCAAATACTCCAAACAGCATGTACCAGAGGAACACGAAAAGGTGCAACAAATGTCTAGTTGCAGTACATCAATATCTGTTGTATTTAGTACCCAGTAATGTGTTATGGAACAATCAGAATTCCTCTTTTGTCAGGATTCAAGCTTACATATATATATATGCTACTTTGTTTATATCAAGAAATGATTTTATGTACTGGTAATAGTTTGCAAGTGTATCCCATTTATTTCTGTTGGATTTGTTACAATAGCTTAGTATAGTCTGTCTTATGGCATAAAGTCAATCCTAATCTGTACAGGACAAACCAGAGCATGTCAAACAGAGGGTCTCAAAACTGGCCAAAGCTGGGGTTGTAACAGCCATGGTATCCATAGCAACCACAGACAGTACCAATACCAGGGAACAAATCTCAAGGTAAACAAAAAATCATCAGCACCGTACATTTGGATTTAATAACTGTTAAAATAGAAAAATACACAAGTTAATTTCACATAGTACATGTCTGAACTGTATACTACTGAATTCTAGTGCTACTGTTTTGTAATCTGCAATCTGATTGGCTGATGCACTGATGTATGATGCAATTAAGCAGTTTTAAAATTTGGATTTTGACCTCATGATAGAATGACACTAAAACAGAATGTCAGGGCAAACATTTTGTAACATATTTCATCAAACAAAAATGCACAACACAAAATATAAGTATTTGTGAAATAACAATAAGCATGAGAATATTTGAATTCTTATCTCATTTGTTATTTTAGGTTAAACGGGTTATGGCTGTAAATCAGCATTAATGGTCATGACTACTGACATATATTGCCTAGCTGGATCGTATTTACATTACCATGATAATTAACCATTCTTTTAAAAATTGCTTGATGTGATAGTGACCTGTGTTCACATATATATTTACCTATTAATGACTGTTTAGGATGCACTATGCTCTCATGGTGTTGCTTTTGGAAAGCAATATGTGCCCGATGGTAAGCGAGGGGCACTATTTAGCTTTCCAAAGCAACACCATGAGACATAGTGCCACCTAAAACCGTCATTAATGGGCTATTAAGTGCATCACATAAGCTTTACAAAGCAACACCATCAAAGCATTAAACCCTTAGGGCTAACAGTGATCACATGTTACATTAGCATTAATCAATCTGTGTCATCAAAAGTTTCCTGCAATTATGAATTTATTTTCATGGAATTTAATTACATTCACAAATTATATGCAAAATACATAATCATTTTTTTGTTGTATTTTGATTTATTTTCTACTTTTATAATTTGATAACATTTGTAACAATGGTTTTATAAACAAACCCTCAAACAAAACTCATATATGGCTTCATAAACATGTGAACAGTTATTTGGTTTTGCTGAAGTTAAGTTTGGTGTACAAGTATTATTTGACCTAGTGCAATTTCCATTGACAGTATTCATAAAAGCTGAAGTCACTGTTTTTATCGACGAAAGATAACTCTATAAAGCAAAATTTCATAGTCCCGGCACTCAGCGTAATAGTGCCCGGGCACTATCAAAAGACTGGGCACTATCACTTATAGAGCAGAAGATGTTATCCAATCAAATTTCTAGGATTTATCATGTGATGCACTAAATATATATGGGTCATAGGTAATAGGTAGATATATCATATGGGGATGTTCAATTTACCTTATCACATGATTAGAAGCAGTGTAAAACTAGATTGCAATCTAATCCTATGGTATTAAATTTGGGTTGCTAATTTAGGATCCGTCATGCAATGTAGCAATAGGTTTTAACAAGGCGCTATAGAGACTGTCATGTAGTGAACTTTTACTATGCTTACTAACAGGATGTACAATGCCATCACTGTAGAAGAAGATCTGAGGGGGATCGTAGTGCAGCAAGGGGGAGCCAAGGTAAACATTGTACAAATAGTGAAATCTGGTACATCTACGGAATAAACCTAATACGTCATATGTGATATCACACAGTGCAATAAAATCACGCCTCTCACCAGACATACCAATAGATTCGTTCATTCCTCTACAAACCAGTGAAATTATTACCATAAAGAATATCTGTTGAAATTAACATCCTTGAGGCAAGCACAAAGTTAGGGTGGCATAAATTTATGATGCTTATTCTTTAAACAGTAAATATTTTATGAGCATAAAAGTATTATTGCTCACCTGAGCTGAAAGCTCTAATATTTTCATAAGACTCATACTCTATCTATCTCTATTCTTCTTTCTTTCTCTCTCTCTCTTTCTAAAAAAAAGTCTGTTTTGATTCTTGATTTTGCTATGCATATTTTGTATTGTGAATTAAACATAGATGTTTGGAGAAAAAAAAAAGAAAGCTCTTATTGTCAAAGTTAACGCAGTACCTATATACGGTGTAGGTTTGATTTCATTTTGCAGTCGTTAGTTGACTTGTCCACCAAGACCAACACAGATCCAGGAAAGATCCTGGCCTCCTGGTCCCTCGCTCGGATCACCATCACGGCTAATCCAGAGACCACGTTTCCCGGACAGAGGGTGAGGACAGACTTATTTTTACAGTTCATGTCATTTTGGAAAGAATGGCTGAATAACAGAAAAAATTAATTTTAAAAATGTTTGATGTGACTTTGTACAAATGAAGACAACATGGATATACATAGTACTAGTTTTACTGTTCCATGGAACAATATGGCTGAAGTTGTTAACAAATCTCTAAGCTTGCTGGTGTACATACAATTATTTGGATTTAAGGTACCATGAACTGTTATAAACCCAGATGTTTACCTAATTTTTATGTGTCTGTTTCAGATTTATGAGGTAGTCCGTCCCTTGATAAGTTTGCTGCACATTGACAGGACAGCGCTTCAGAACTTCGAGGCCTTGTTGGCTCTAACAAACTTAGCTTCTCTCAATGACACACTCAGGTAAAGATAACTAAGGGCTGTATTCTCCCAATTACTCTGGATGCGAGTGAAATCTGTACTGTATAACACATGATCAATATAAAGTTTTCAAAGGTTGGGTTGTGACCTTTGATGGAAACTTTTCCATCATAAAAGTTGCAAATCTCAAAATGGCAGTAAATGATGTTTGTTTTTTATGGATATTTTCAACCAAAATAGGGAATGGGTATTGAAAAGCTTGTGTAACCCTCCTCAAAACTGATCATTGTTATGTAATGTGATTACATAAGTGTATTACATATAGATTGTATACGTGTAATTATGTAATAGTATTGACATTGTTATGTACTGAACAAAAAAAAGAAAGGTATAGGTCTATATGCTTAATATCTTCCACTTGAATTTTAGTAAAAGTTTGAAAAGTTACAAAATATCCTACAGGGGTATATTAATAACATACCTTTACAGTCTGGTTTAGTTTTGGTCGGTATATAATGTTCAAGATTTTACAGTGTCTTGTATATTTTCTATAGGAAGAGGATAGTGGCCGAGAAGGGACTCCCTTCCATAGAGCACTACATGACAGAGGACCATGATATGTTGAAGAGGGCCGCTACAGAGTGTATGTGTAACATGGTCATGAATGAAGAGGTCAGTTGATTACATTTACTGTATGCTTCAGAAATTTCAGAGCAAATTGAATTTGTTGCTTTTTTGTCTGTATTATCATATTAGAATATCCGAAATATTGGAATATGCGATATCAGATTTAGTAATTGGGACCTTCTGTAAAAAACATTGATGGAATGTACAAAACCAATTATAATTTTAGTATCAAATCATCTTTTTTTAAAAAAAAAAAAAACATACCTCCATTTTTACCTTTAATATACAAGTATAGCGAAACATTATTCTGAGTTGTTTGAGTTGTATGTGCCAAAAATAACCTAATGAAGATTTGCTGACTGTCATTTCCCAGTGTTGCATATTCATAAAATAGTTTTGGTTGATACATGTACATGCTTTCTATAATTTTGAAGGAAAACATACAATGTCAGTAATATTATGACATCATATTTGAATTAGGAAACAGTGGTGAAAATGAAATTCAATATTCATTTCACAATATTTCAACATTGAAATAACTGAATTTCAGAATTATAATCCAGGGACGTTGTATTACTCAGTCCTTTATTTGTGTGTTTAAGTATGATAGTAACACTAGAGTGCAGATTTGCCATCAAAAAGATAGATAATTCATATTTATCAGTTTTACTGAATAATGGGGCAAACCAAACATCGAACTAAAAAAGCAGGGTATTCACTGCATTTCACTCAAGTTTTAGGTCCTTTAATCATTCACAAATAACTAACTATGATTCCCATTCATGTAATATACTGTACAGAGCAATAATCATTGATATTTAATACAATTTATTGGTTTTTTTTAAAAAAAGAAAAGAAAAAAAAAAGAAAAAAATGTATATATAAATATAGTCAAAATGAAGCTTTAAAAAAATCATTTTGTTTTTATTTACAGATAGTCCTATATGTTCTGAGTAAAATTCTGTGAGTTTTCAGTGTTTTCCTATTGTAGGTTGTAAAAATTTACGAGGGTGAAACTGACCGGCTGAAGTTGATGGTGCTGTATTGTGGGGAGGAGGATGAGCTGGTGGTGCGGGCAGCAGCGGGGGCCCTGGCCATGCTGTCCAACAGCGAAAAGATCTGCAACAAAATTATGGAGGTGAGGGCTTCCTTAGTTTCTACATTTACATGTGCATCAGATTTGAAAAATACTTGTATAAATAGAAATTACATCTTCCCTCAAATTTATAGAATTTTAGATAAGTAAAATCTTAACAAAGTATCATATCAACTGCCAATGATTTTAAGAGGGAGGCTTTTGTTTGATGCAGTTGCAGTGCTGATATGATTCTAGTATTAACGTGCTAGATGACTTGTTACAGGTCGGTCCTTGGCAAGAAGTTTTACTGAGTGTAGTTGTGAGTGAGAACATGGAAATCCAACACCGCGGTTGTTATATTTTGAGGAACATGTTATCAGTGAACAAAGAAATGGCGGAGAAAGTGATTGCAGGACAGATGTTGGAGGTGCTGATGGCCTTGTCGATACTGAAGGACCCTCAGCGGGAGGTGGTCATTAAATGTGCCGCATCCTGTCTGGAGATCTGTGTGCAACACGGACTGATCAAACCAAAGGAGTGACCAGTGGTCACCAAAATACTGTGCCAAATCCTGGAAGTAAGTGTGCAATAAGTGACAGAGCATGTGCAGATGCAGCAACGAAGGTCCCTCATGGTGCATAACTGTTTCGTCATTTTGCATTACATGCCCATCTTTCTTTATGAAGGAATTGTTTTGTATGTACAATCATTCTAAAATTGTCATATTCTTTATATGTTGGTTGTGTACAACATGGTGGGTATATGCCCAAACTAAGTAAAAAAACCTATTATTCATAACAGGATTTAGGCTTAGAAGTACTTAAAAGTTTAAGTAATTTAAGAAAAGATTTCTATGTTTATTGAGCAAAGAGTGAAGAAGAAAAGAAATACCGTATTCGTCCTATTGAGCGCCCCTGCCCCTATGAGCGCCCCCCGGGACCTTTCCCAATCCTCCAAGAATAAGGGCCCCCCTCCTCCTTCAGTAAAACTTACGTTACAGCAGAGCTTTTAATTTTTCTTGCAATCTTGGTACTGCATTCAATTTCATAATACATGGTATCTCAAGTCCACCGATGTTGGCATCATTGGGATGCAGTTAAAAATGTATGTTTCAATATAGATTTATGGTTTACATAAGTTTTTACACAATACATGTTTCACAACAGACGGACCTAATAACCGCCCCCTTTTCTAATTTTCTAAGCGCCCGGGGCGCTCAATAGGACGAATACGGTAAGTGACATGTGAAAGCTGATATGATAGGTAGGTGTTGAACATTATGAGCTAGCATGATAGCTAGTTTTTTGAACATCAACTGATATGGCTGCTAGTTGTAGGACATTGTAAACTAATAGGAGGGCTAGTTGTAACATACATGTACTTATCTGTTCACGACAAGAAATGTCAAGGTTATATCAGCATAGAAAACATCCACCCATGTTAAAATCCATATTGTATTGCTTGTTCCAGTATCAGATTTACTATGCAATTTTTGTGTGTATTTATTTATCGATGATTTTTTGTGTACATTTCCCTTCCCTGATGCATGTGTTGATTGACTTTATACAAAATAAAGTGTGCTGGATTCACCATTGTATTTAGGGTCTAGTCGTTTTCTGTTTCTAAAACTAGTCCAGGATAATAACCTGTAGGTCTCCTCTGTCTATTTGCTATGTGAGAAGTGGACAATATCCATTGGAGATCCAAACTGCAAACAAGCAAATTTGAATTTATCTTGTTGCTCCCTGCTTGACTGAGGGGCAACAGCCCATGTTAGATAGTTATACATGTACAAGAGATATTCTTCCCTGATACATTTTTCTTTTGCCACTTGATGTTCACCTTGACAAAGGGTCATTGAAATGAAACGGTGAAAATTATAACACACCATATATTTTAATTTCTCCCTTGTTTCTTACATTTCATTTCTTGACTGATTTGAATTGACAACAACAAATTAATTCAGTTTTGATATCATACCTAAAAAAATGATCACGACAATCATAATTTTTTACGTGTATACAAAACACATAAATACAGTCGAACTTTGTTATTTCAAACTCGATGGGACCAAGAAATAACTTCGAGATACCCGTGGATTGGAGATATTGAGGGTAAACATACTTTGAAAATAGGTGGCCAGGACCTCCAAATCATTTCAACGTAGCCATGGTATTCGAGATATATCAGTATTTGCGATACCAAAGTTCAACTGTACTTGTATCTGTACATTACTTGGTTGTTTCTGCGGGGTAGGAAGGATAATAGTATGTCATAATAATGATGGAACAAACGTCACGACCAAACGATGACGATGAGTGAATTTATAGTGCAGACAGCCCAGTAGGAGCCTTGCTACACTTGGTCTTGAGGTAGGTCCTCCTAAGGATGGTGGATAGGAGCTCCACATTCGTGAACAAAAAAAAAATCTTGTCTCGTGAAATAAATTCTCTATCCAACAACAAAACATTGATTGAATATTCTCTACATATTTCTTTACACCACTTCATCAATCAAATAGGAATTTTTAATCCCTTTTCCAAGTTGTGAAACAATCTTTAATTTTTAATATATATTCCTTTTATAAAAACACAAGCTTCATCCATTACTGCCGATCTCTTAATCATTTGGTCCATTTGCTTGCTTTGATTTAATGTGTATTCAAGCACAGAACGCATGCGCATGGGAGTTCACGTACTTGGAGTTGATTATTTGACGTGTAAACACTACTTTTCAAATGAATTTTGAAGCAAAAGATGATTTTTTCCGAACTGAAATCAAACAATGAAACATATCATCTTCTGTAGAAATTAATGCTCTTTAAGGGAAGGGGTCCAAAACTTTTCTTTATAATAAATGAAAAAAGTTATAATAGTTTAATTACACACTCCCCGGTATCGCCTATTGTAAATACGAGGTACTATAAAATCGCTCAAGTCACGTGATGACCGCTATAGTTGGATATGGCCATGATGAATAATAAAGACTCATTACTCTAATTATCAGAACACATAATAAGTAGAAACCATTGTGTGTTTCCTACATGTATATCACCGACAGTCTTGTTAGTGAAATTTCCATTTGGTGAAATTCCACGTGTCATTGAATTTCACTTGTCCAGGACCGCCTAAGCCAATACCTTCAGTGAATAGAATAGAATATAATAATATTACTTATTAGGTTGGTTACTGACTGTCTACAGAAATATGTCGGGTTGCTCAATTCCATAGAAGGCGAGGCGAAGGAAATAAAAAAAGGAAATAAAAAACTAAGCATGCATGCATACAAATAAAAAGATAAAGCAACACAAAGCGGAATTATTAAACTATCACAAGGTAATAACACAGACTGTCAGATATACTAAGCACAGACAAGCACTAATATGGTATAATTTTAAAGATGTTGCAAAGCACTAAAAGTATGGTAAATGAATGGTGTAAATATGAAACGTATGGTAAACTACTAACGGAGCATCAAACAGAGCAGCATGCACAACATATACAGTTACACTGGACAAAAAGGAAAGGAACAAACAAACTGAACAAACACAACTACACAACATGACACAGAGTATACCAGTTAGACTGAACATGCTGTACACCCACATGCCTTCCCATTCCAGGATGACATGAGGCTCTTAAAATGTGTAAAATTTGATTCAGATCTAAAATGTTCTGGAAGCTCATTCCATAAAACAGCAGATGCATATTTAAAAGACTTTTTACCATAAATGCTTATCCAGACTCTAGGTACATCTAAAATGTTACTATATCTAAAACTATAAGGTGAATTCTTAAGAGTAACTAAATCTGACAGACAGTTTGGGGAAAGGTCATGGATAATTTTGAAACACTCAATAGCCATGGTTCTCATTCTTTTGATTTCCAGAGTTGGCAAATTTGCTCGATGTAAAAGATCTTCATAAGAACAATGGTAACGTTAGTCATCTTAGCGCTCGTTCTTGGATACGTATGGTGGCATATTTCTGCCACCATTTAATTGTCAGATAATTATGTCGACTTGTCAGATATTTATTGTCAACTGTCAGATCTTTATGTCGACTTGTCAGAAAATAATCACCATGATTAGGAACTCGGGGTATCTTGTTAGTCCCCTACCGAGCGAAGTCGAAGGGACTTTAGGTTTGCACTCCGTCCGTCTGTCCATCTGTCCGTCCGTCCGTCCGTCTGTCTGTCCGTCCGTCTGTCCGTCAGTCCGGTAAATCAGTTTTTCCGCACTTTTTTTCTCACTGCTTGCAGATATTCATTTGATATTTGGTACATTGCCTTTGCCATACCCAAGTTACAGATCAAGTTCGAGTTTGGTTTTGATCGATCCATCATTTCATGAGTTATGGCCCTTGGAATCTTAGAAAATTTCATAAATTATCAGTTTTCCGCACTTTTTTTCTCACTGCTTGCAGATATTCATTTGATATTTGGTCTATTGCTTTGCCACACCAAGTTACAGATCAAGTTCGAGTTTGGTTTTGATCGATCCATATTTTCACTGAGTTATGGCCCTTGGACTTAGAAAATTTCATAAATTATCAGTTTTCCGCACTTTTTTTCTCACTGCTTGCAGATATTCATTTGATATTTGGTACATTGCTTTTGCCATACCAAGTTACAGATCAAGTTCGAGTTTGGTTTTGATCGATCCATATTTCACTGGGTATGGCCCTTGGACTTAGAAAATTTCATAAATTATCAGTTTTCCGCACTTTTTTTCTCACTGCTTGCAGATATTCATTTGATATTTGGTACATTGCTTTGCCTACCAAGTACAGATCAAGTTTCGAGTTTGGTTTCGATCGATTCATTTTTCACTGAGTTATGGTCCTTGTCCTATCCTGGCTTTACCATAAATATGATCGATATAGCCTATATAATGCAATTAGAATATTGTTTGCAGTCCAATAATTTTTGTCATGCGGTAGGGGACTATGTATGCTATGCAATACTCTCAGAATGCTTGTTTAAATTGTGTGTTAATGCCACTAAAACATGCCATCTACTTGTCATCATAATATTCTGACAAGTCGACATAATTTTCTGACAAGTCAACATTAATTATCTGACAAGTCGGGGCATTGTTATCTGACAAGTAGACATTAATTATTATGAGTTCGACTTGTCGAAATGATGTCGATTGTCAAGATAATATGATGTCGAGACTTGTCAGATGATTATGTTGACTTGTCAAAAAAATATATGTTGTCAACTGGATGGCACAAACTGGGCATGAACACGTTTTCATCATGAATTCTTGAACACGTGAATATCTGACAAGTCGACAAAAGATCTGACATCGTGACAAGTCGACATAAAGATCTGACAAATCGACATAATTATCTGACAAGTGGTGGAAGAAATATGCCACCATAGATACGCTCTATCTTAGACGTACTACCTTGACTACAAAATGCCATGGGACAAAAATTAAAAATGGGTATTATATATACTGATATATTATACTATATTATATAATATTATATATATAATGTATATTATATAATATATATAATATATATATTATATATATATATATATATTATATATATATTATATTATATATTTTATATTATAATATATATTATAATTATATATATTAATAAAACTGTGAAAGATAGTAAATCTGCTTGTTTTAGATAAGAAAATAACCAATTCTTTTCAGAACATTAAGCTGTTGAGCAGCTTTTCTGCAAAATGGTAATTTATAATGACACTCAAAATTAAGTTGGGAGTCGGCTTCATAGGTCTTTTGTTCCAATATAAAAGCAGAAGAGAACTGTAGGCAAAATTAATCCTTATTTCTTAACGGCAATCCGCCACCCGTGGGGGCGCATCGAGTTTGAAGCAAGTACCAATGAAGCAAAATTCTATTGCTATACTTCATAACTATTCGTGTATTAGGAGAAAAACTCTCTACGGGTCCTTTTTTGATACTGAAATTGCGGCGTCAAAAGTTGAATAAGCTTCAGCCCGAAAAGTGAGGAGTGTTTGAGAAAACGAGCACTCTTGCAAGCCAAATTTAACAGCCGAGGGTTGCGCTTATGTAATTGGTCCCTTCCATGGATTATATTGTTTTGAACTACGCGTCTAACTAACGCGTCTAGATATATATAAAAATTTCTTTGTCTTTTTATCACTTCAAATCCGCCTCCCCATGTGGCGCATGTCCGCCACCCCTTATGTGCCGTTCTAGCCGGTGGGCTTGGTGGGAGTTAATAACCCTGATACCAAGAGGACTGTGCCGTTCTTCGTTTTGCCGTTGCTTCCAATTGCAATACGTACCGCAGATGTTTGGACGTTTTGGAAACTTTAGAGTTGTACGCCTAGTAACCATATGCATATAGTCACAAAAATGAAAGAGATTTGTAAAGTAATGGAAGCCCTTATATAGCTGCGCCAAACTTTGTGTATATGCCTGTAACAGAACACATACATATAGTACACCATTCTGAGCACAAAATCGATCGTGTGTGAAATGATTACCGGTACTAAGAAAGATCGGACATTTTGGTAATACCCGTATTCTAAAAAAGCCAACATTTATTAAACTAGAACACATTTTACAAACGTTTAACAGGGGGAGTCATGGTTAACTCACATATAACAAACATGCAAAGTAATGATGTAATATAACTATGTCAATGTCTTGCTAACTGGGGACACCAACTTTGTCTCGATGATTTTTCATAGCATTGGCCATCCATTCTAACTGATCTAGCATTTTTTTGGCCCCCGATTCCATGTGATCATTTTTCGGATTGCCTTCGTCATCAAAGGCATGTTGCACTGTGGGAATTCCAAATATATTTGATACACTTAGGCACCCCAGTTCTCCTGTGATGGCTCTCAGGGCCATAGCAGCTCGCATTCCACCAAAGGGACCTAGGAACGAAATCAAACAAGCATTAATCTGAGAGTATCCATGGTAATACATTCAATCTCCTACCGGTAGCCACAGGCACTTGACGTTTTAAATATATTTGATGAAAAAAAAATCTTCCCGTAAACTAATAATATGTCATATTATTAGTTTACGGGAAGATTTTTTTTTTTCAAATATATTTAAAACGTCAAGTGCCTGTGCCGGTAGCATATTGGACCCGCAATATTCGAAATTCATTAATTAGGTTGTAGTAATTTTTTGCTATTTTTTTTCTAAATCTAAGCACTAACTCATTGAAAAATGAACAGAAAAAAAAGCAAATTTGAACTTGATCTGTAACTTGAGATGGTAAAGCAATGTTACCAAGTATCAAATAAATACCTGCAGTAACCCCAAAAAAGTGCGGAAAACTGATATGCTGGACTGACGTCCAGACGGGGACGCACGGACGGACGACGGACGAAGTGCAAACCTAAAGCCCCCCCCCCCCCTTTCGACTTCGTTGGTAGGGGACTACTAAATGTCTGACACATAATAAATATTGTAGACAGCACATCTCTGCTTTGCAGATCTAGACCCTCCCTCCCCACCCTATTTTTATGTGATCAAATTAAGTACAAGATTTGACATTATACATAAACACAAGTACATATAAGATAAACACAATCAATCATTAATTTTGTTGTTAAATATATAGACTTCATTATGTATACTTTATAACAGTTAGAATAGCCCATGGAAGCAAACTATAAGAAGCCTCAAAACCCTGAAGCCCCCAGCCAATTTGCCCCTACCCTCGGGCCCCACCCCCTCCCTATCAAATCCTGCATCCGCCACTGATAAGAAATAATGCACTCTAAATTTAAATGCTAGAGAGAGAGAGAGAGAGAGAGAGAGAGAGAGAGAGAGAGAGAGAGAGAGAGATTAACAAACCCATGGAGTAGCAGACGAGTCCGCTTGGTTTGTAAGCGTATGCGCTTCCTGGAAAAGCGTCCAGTAAATTGGTCAGCGCCGGAGGGACGTTGTGATTATACTCTGCAGACACGATGACGTAAGCGTCCGCCTCTTTTACATATTTCTCATAGTCTACTAGTACTTTGGGGGCTCCTTTTCTCTCGGGGCCATAAAAATGTACCGGCTGGGTCACCAAAGGGAATTTCATTTCAACCGGATCTGCAAAAATAAAAAAAATAAAAAAATTAATGACAATACCGTGAATCATAGAAAAAATGAAAGTAATTTTGTCCCCAATAATAGTAGGGATCTATATCATACCACCCCTAATAAAAAATATTAAATTATCAAGGGTAGTATCACTGGTACATGTGTATGGCACAAACCTTACATACAAAATTACCGGTTCCATATAAAGATTCACATTAACCGCTGTGAATTCATGAAGGAAATCGTTATCATTACAAGTCGACAAATTTTTCATTAATCAGGTTTAAAATATTTATCACTACCAGTAAGCAGAACTGACTTTGTTTATAATTATTAATTAATACTATTTAGCCTGATTAATTAAATTGCAACCACAGGTTCAAAACATGGATTAATTTCAAGTTAATCCGACCTTCAAAATTTTATATAGATAAGAGTTTAGACCTATACATACATATTGA
>CAJDSM010059294.1:1883-19199 GCA_903981925.1 Ostrea lurida | reverse complement strand
CGACATTCCTAAATTCAAAATCCAACATTCGAACTTCAATGATTCGAATCCAAGATTCAAGATCAATATCCAATCAGCCAAATCAAAAATCAAGAAATTCATACTCAAAATTATAGACCCAGAGCGCTTGTGATTTTGCGCGTTAAAATACTATAGTTTGTAGGGGGGAAAATGATATATACTGGAAAGTGGTAGTTGTAGAAAAAGCGGAAAGGCAGATTATCTTGGTTCACACGTGTCATATGGGTAGCATTAGTATGTGAGGAAAGCGATTCCGTTGTATTTTATGGAATTACTTCCTTAAGAAATATTCTGATTCTGTAAATAAATACAGTTTTCTTTGGGTAAGATATTTCTGTATTTTTGTCATGCAAGAATTTATATATTTTAACGCATTTTATATAAAATCATAGGCATAAAATTGAAGCAATAGCACACCGTAGTATTTATAATGACTATAGATGAAGTACAACTTTTTTTTTTTTTATATGAAAAGTTTTTAATTTATTCGGTTCAGTATAGATACAAATCACGACATCTATTGTTCATTGCAAATTTAAAATTAATAGGTTCTTGGAAGAGGAGGAGGTAAAACTGCAAAACACAATATTAGGGTTCCTGTACGACATCGTTTATCAAAACAGGCACTTAGGTAGCCCAAACCTTATACTTTATCATATAGTTAGATTTAATATGTAAGAGTGATGAATTTATTGATTTATTTAATTAATAATTAATTTAATGGAATTATTATTTATTTCATTATGAAATTACATGTAATCTAGATTGATATGTAAAACCCAAGTCATTACTACCATGGCCGTCGCGTTGAAGTATATCGGAAGGACCCCGAAACTAATTGGTTGCCTAGGGTATAAATGGTCAAAGTCCATGGGTTTCAAAGTTATCTAGTTTCCTATTGGTTTTTAGTTTTGACTATCTCGTGTTTTATTGGTTTGGCCTGGTTTTCCCTCCAAAAGTCTGTGAGTTGTTTTTTTGGGTATTCTTTGTCCAGATTTGAAGCAGAGAAGTTGTAATTTTTGGAGACAGGCTTTAATAGGTTTTTTTTACTTTGGACATATTTGACATAAGACTTCTCTTCCTCCAATGAGCCTTCTGGGCTTTCGTAGTTTTGAGATGACGAATTTCGTAATATTTTTTTCAGTTTTTAATAACATTTTTAAAGAAGTTACCTCTGACTGTTTCATCTTTGGGACAGTAATTTGTATGACAAGACCTTCATTGTCAAAGAAAATAACATCAGGGTTCGTAATCTTTTAGCAATACTAGGACGCTTTGCATTTTCTGATGTCTAAATTATGTTAGAACTCTTACATTTTGGTTCAAAATAGTATGCCCAGGTCTTGTCACCTGTAACTACATTATCAAAAGTCGTTTGGGTATATTTTAGATACAATTTTAATAATTTCTTTGCATTTTTAACACGCACTATCTGTTGTTCATCGCTAAGCAAATAAGGTATCCACCTAGCGTTTATCTTTCTAAGCTGTAATTTTTTTTCAAAATACCATGAACAGGTGCTAACGACAAGTTTGTCACCCTAGCCAATTGCCTCACGGTATATCTTGCGTCTTTCTGTAAGATTTGGTGGATTTTTACGATGCTATTACTGGTTGTAACCGTTGCAGGGCCACCTTGGCGAGCAGCATCTCTGAGGTGTTCGTAACCTGTTTTAAATTTAGCAACCCACCTACAAACAGACGTATGAGACATTTGACAATTCCCATAGATATCACAGACATCGCGATGAACATTTACGGACCCGTTTAATGTCAAGTTAGGACTAAACCCTAATTTCAGGTGCATTGTTTGCTCTTGAGTTAGTGGCCTAGTTCGATCATCAACTATAGTAACTAGAGATGAACCATAGTACGATCGAACTGTCTTTGTGCAAAACGGAAGAGGTGTCACTGCGCATGTCTGGTCTACCACACAGCTAGCTACGTTGGCCTAGTTTGATCATCAACCATAGTAGATGTCTAGTTAACTTCCGAACCATCAATTGCGCATGTGTGGCTTGCTTCCGGGTCTTCAGTGCGCATGTCTGGTTACTAAAGTTCAACATTTTGTAAGCGTAGGTAGCTGTGTGGTAGACCAGACATGCGCAGTGACACCTCTTCCGTTTTGGCACAAAGACAGTTCGATCGTACTATGGTTCATCTGTAGTTTACTATAGTTGATGATCGAACTAGGCCGGTTACTAAAAGACTTTAGTAACCAGACATGCGCACTGAAGGTCCAGAAAGCAAGCCACACATGCGCATTGATGGTTCGGAAGTTAACTAGACATCTACTATGGTTGATGATCGAACTAGGCCCTTGTAATGAATACGCTATGAAGCAATACACACTGTAGCTAAGTCAGTGAAATTTTCTTCCGCTACGGTTCAGTGATCAATCTAAGGTGTTAATGTGGTTTCAATAAGATATGTACACGATTTTCACGCGACGAGGGTGAAATAACTTTATTTTTGGAACACACCTCATACTAATCAACCTGTCTCTCTATACTGGCAGTCGCTGGTCGCTGGTGAAAGGAAGTATGAAAAAAATTTACCATAATTTTTAGACCCTTAGCGAAAGCTGAAGGAGAGTAATAATTATAGTTTTGTACTTCCTATCCGTTCGTCTGTCCGTCAGTCCAGTAAACCAGTTTTCCGCACTTTTTTCTCTATTCTTTTATATATTTATGTCAAATCTGCCACAGTGCTTTGCCAAAACAAGTTACAGATCAAGTTCGTTGGTTTTTAGCCGGGTACCCGGTTATAGGCATGTTCTGCTCTGCGCGTAGTAATCCGGGGGGACCCAACAACCGCCCAATATACACTCTTCATAATCAATCCATCGTTTGTTGTGGTTTTTTTTAATGCTAATCCATGATAACTCTTTTTAATTTCAAACCAAGTTTTGTATCAATACATTTGAAGCAAAGGGATGTGTATTATGAAGCGACGGTTATAAACTTGTACTGTCTCTCTTGTGAGTCTAGCGAGGCTTTTCTGGTGATGATAGTAGATTTTCTATCTCGATGAGCACAAGTTTACCAACGGCGAGCGTGGTACGATTAGTGCCTGACGCCTACTGTATATACTTAAATTTTATCACTGCATTGGAGACGTCATCATTTAGAGCGTGGGCTGGGGGGAGTGGGAGGTGAGGGACTACAGTACCCTAATCCGTAATTCTATAGATATTGATTCACTAAGCAATAACCCTTAGGCTTAGTAAAATAGCATGAATTATCAGTTTTCCGTACTTTTGTTGTTGTTGTTGTTGTTGTGCTTGTAGATATTCATTTGATATTTGGTACACTACTTTGCCATAGCAGGTTATAGGTATAAGATTGAATTTTGATTTTTCCTTGAAACTAGAAAAATAGCGTGACTTTTTCATTCACCACAACCTGCGTAATAAACTTCCTATTTAGTGGTCCAATAATTTTTGCAACCAGTTGGGGACCATGTATTGCCATGCAATACTCTTAGAATGCTTGTTCAAATAGCTTTCTTGACGAAAATTTGTTTTGGAAATTCTGTAGACTGTACCCTTAAATGAACAAGAACTATCACTTGACCATGTCCGAATAAAGTCCGAGGTACTCCTTTGCTGTATTGGACATCTCAAGTTTGATGACGTAGATCTATTACAGACAGCGAGAGATATAGATTGCGCAGGTGCCACTGTGACGTGAAACGCGTCATCACAATGTACAGAAGGGCATACATGTAACATGACCCTAAGACTATAAACTGAGAATTGACTTAAGTCTTAAGTTTCAAATCCAGTCATTTTTTAAAAATAATTTTCATGAACAAATAAAGTTTGCAGTATACATACATGTTTGCAATTAAATTCTTTTTTTTAAAAAAAACCCAACAAAACCTGCAGTGTTTTTAAACATCTGTGCTATAAATCTTATGATAATAATTATAAGTAATCAAAATTTTGATTTAAGTCTATTTTCGGTTTGTGGTCTTGGGCCATATTGTTTCCTCATTTCCCGCTATTGCGTGGAACCTCCTACTATCCATGGGAATACCGCGCCGATACCCGCTATTATGTAATATTTGCAATTATCAAAGACAAAAAGTTAGGCAATTTCATGCTAATTATGTTCACTAATGATTCAGAGTTTACTATCATTTGATAATTATTTCTAAGAATAAATACAAGTAACATGCAAGCGAACAATTTTCATGATAAGAAATGTTGCAATTCGTCAGCAAGAATTCGTAAAAGATACTTTTAAAAGACCTAATGATCACAAAAACCGATGGCAAATTACAAATGATATCATCTTTCTGAAGGAATTTTTCCCCCGATCATTTAACCGAATTTTATTCTACCATCATTAATCATATACTCAGACTTTGGATTCCCATCTCTTATAAAACAACAAGTTATCATAAATTCAATTTATTCTAATCTAAATAAACAAATAATTTCATTCCATGTTGTAATGAATACTACGATATGGTACAGCTTTTTCTACTTCGCGAGGACGGACATGAAATGTCAGAATTTTCAGATGAAGTGGAGCCGAGCCTTCTCCGTTTTGGTAGGGGAGTTCTATTGAACCCCATGTTGGTCTGTCGTAGAATTTCTTTGAAAATCCCCACAATATTTATACCGTCCTTCGCCGAAGCTTCTACATAGCCATTCTCCCAGTCTAAGCACACAATTGATTCAGCAGTTTCTCGTAGGATGACCCTGTCTTCCCCGGAAATGTCAGATTTATTCCCCACCACGACTATTGGAACATTTTCCCCCTTCCCCTCAGCCAAAATAATATCTCGCAAATCTTTCACTCCTTGAAATGAGGATTCATCGTCTATAGAATACACCAAAACAAAAGCGTCACTCGTTGAGATGGCCAGTCTGCGCATGGCCGGAAATGAATGTGCACCCGCGGTGTCTAAAATGTCAAGGATCAGTTCTCGGCCGTCCACGGTGTATTCTCCGCGGTGGAATTCCTCCACCGTTTCTTTGTACTCACTGATAAAGCGGTCATAGAGGAACTGTGAGATGATACAGCTCTTGCCGACCCCGGCGGCGCCCATGATGGTCAGTCTGTAGTGTAACTTGTCACCCTGGTCGCCATTCCAGTAGGGCAGGCTTTGCGATCGACCTTTCTTGAAATTAGTGTTCATGTTTGAACATCTGCCTACAAATAAGAGAGTAATAATTAGAAGAATAATGAGAAATAAACAGAAACGTTATTAAACATTATCAATTTTTTTTTACTAAAAAAAAAAAAACAACTTTTTTTTTAAATACATATCTTCCATGAAGAGAAAACAATCAGATGTATAAACATATATTTCTAGCTACAAGAAATAAAATGCATGAAAATATAGCACTGATTAGCATTGCTGACAAAAAAAATTCGTATGAAAAAGACTGACAGTACTTACTGTGTAGATTTCTCTGTATACATCGAGTGCGAACCACGGAGGTGAGCGCCCAGTATTTATACACAGAGAGTATGTCTTACAGAGTATTGATCAAGTAGCCACTGACAGACGATTGGTTTATGTCTTTATGCAGTTACACATTTTCACTTTCCCGCAAGCAGAGTAATTTTACTGGCTATTTACATTAAAGCAAAAACGGAGTCAGGCTATCAGAGGGATGGACTTGCAACAGCGAAGACGAACATCTCTCTCTCTCTCTCTCTCTCTCTCTCTCTCTCTCTCTCTCTCTCTCTCTCTCTCTCTCTCTCTCTCTCTCTCTCTCTCTCTCTCTCTCTGGTGTATACTGTTTCACAAATCAACAATTAATTCATTCATTGAAGGTGAATTCCTTACACCCATGGAACGTGTTTGTGACATAAGAAATGAATCTTACATTTTTTTCGGTGATGGCAGGACATCACCGAATTTTAGGACGAAAAGTTTTACTACCGTCTTAAAATCTCTCGGGTGATGACCTGCATATTACCCGAAAAAATATAAGATTTATTTCTCATTTATAATTTATAATAATTTCATTAAACTTTACTTGTTGTCAGGTACGTGATCGAAAAATCACCTAAATTCTAGAAGAGTGTTTTAACCAATGAGAATGCCTAGGGTGATCCCCGGGTGAAAATTAAAAATTTAAAGTGATATATGGAGAATCATTCTAACATAGTAAGAAAATATGAGTTACTAGTAATTAATATGTACTTGCAGTGCAAATATACCAAGTTCAAGTTGCAATTATTCCCTCCAAAGTATGTGTGTGATATACGGTATTAAATAAAACCTATCTACATATAATACAATATATGTAAGATACGTGAATGAAGCAGGACATCAATTAACTGCTAGGATAGTCACCATTACAATACCAAGGTTCTGTAAATACCAAACGACAATGCGTATTGTTAAGATGTGGGAAGACGTATCATAAACCACACAATGACATTTCAGCATCTCTGAATCCTCAACAAACCCACCATATCAAGATAATCTAGCAATATAAGCATTATTACTCAATCGCTTCAAAGGTCAAATTTCTTATTGAAACGGACTCATCGTTAGCGCGAGAATTTGACCCTTTATTTTGAGTGATTTAGCGATACACTAATAATGTGAAGATATATTCATAAGTGATGTAACTAAATTAAATTTTCAAATCTACAAAGTATAGATAACTTTAATTTTACTCCATTATTTTTATTTCAATCAGAGATAGGACAAATCATTAGACCCGAAGCACCACCCCATTTAGTCGCCTCTTACAACACGCAAGGGGATGCTGGGGACCTATTCTAACCCGGACCCCCACAGGTCAACCAAACAAGTGTTTGAATAAAAATGTATGCATACTAATTGTTGACACATAGAATCTCATGCGTTACCGAAAAGATTCGAGATACCAAAGGCACACTTTTCGACCCTTTGGCATTTTCTGACCCATGGCAGGTCGTCATATGTTGAACTACAATAAGATGTGGTACAGTATGGATTGCATATACAGATCTTATGCTACCCCCCCCCCCCATTTGAATTGAAATTAGACCAACTCCCGCACACGTGAAATCGCCATGAGAATTAAATATAGACCTACCCACCTATGTGAAATATAAATAGGCCTGATCATTACTAAATGGATCCAAAACATGTTAAAGGGTGATCACGTCACAGCGCTTGTAACATAGACTCCGTGATCAATGCCATTAGCATAGGAAACATCCCGGAAGTGGAATGACAACTGTCAGTAGCAGCTTGTGACATGTGGAATTGTAGGCCTTGTAAGAGGAGATTTATCTTTACTTTTACTCTGGACATATCACATAATGTGAACATACGTTGTGGTGGTTTCTTCCGTTCTAGATTCATTACTCTCTCTTCCTAATGCGCACGCGCTGATAATAAAATTAAACTTCCTAATGCGCAAGCGCTGATAATAAAATGAAATTATTCCGAATTGTTTTCTCATTTTCGATGATTTATGACTTTATTTATTTATTAATCAACTGTGACAGATAAAAATAGGTTCAAATTTGAAAAGTACAATAATTATATTAAAAGCAAGACAGCTCTCTTCCGATGTAAGGTAGAGTCTTATAATTACACTCCAGTTCAGTGACCAGCCGGAAAAAAAACATGCCGACGTGGCTCTAATGGCGTTCAAGTCAATAAGCGAACCGATGCAATAGTAAACCAGTTCGAAGAATCCATCTGCGAATATTGATAAGTATTCTAATTAATAATAAAGTTTTTGAATAGTATTGATTTCTTAACATAGATGATTATTTTGTTCTCACGAGTATTGATGAATTCTAATTATGTGAGTACCCACGAAACACCATGCCCAAGTCTTTTGAATATACCCGGGGGTGGGGGGCGGCGGGGGCGGGGGCGCTCGTTAATTCTTAGGGTCAGGACCGTGCCGCTTGACCATTAGACCCCCACCCTAACTCCAGTCACTACACACCGCCTAACCCCCTCATAACCCAGTCCATTTCACAGCCTAACCAGCGCCTAGAGACCCCACCTAACCCACCGTTACTACACCAGGCTAACCCAGTCACTACACAAGCCTAACCCAGTCACTATACAGCAATAACCAAGTAAACCTACAGCAGCAAACCCCAGTCACTACAAGACCATAAAGCACCAGTCAATTACACAGCCAACCCAGTCATTTCACAGATCCCTAAACCCAGTCACTGCACCAGCATACCAGGTCATGCACAGCATAAAACCCAGTCACGCCACAGAACCTAACCCAGTGTCACTACACAGCCTAACCCCAGTCATACAAACCATCTACCCCGGTCAAACACCAGCCTAACCAGTCACTGCCACATGCCCTAACCAGTCACTGCGACAGCCCTAACCTAGCTCACTACACAGCGCTAAACCCAGACATACACAGCCCCTAATCCAGTTCAAGAACAGACCATAACCAGTCACTAACACAAGCCGTAACCGCAGCTCAACTGCACAACCTAACGCCAGTTCCAGCCTGCAACATGCCAATCCCAGTCACGATACACAGTCCCCTACACCAAAGGTCACTGCACAGCCCTACACCAGTCACTACACAGCTGCTCACAACACAGTCCGCTCATCCAGCCTAACAGGTCACTACACAGCCTAAACCAAGTCACATGCACAAGCCTAACCGAGTCACTACACACGCTAAACCCAGTCCACCGTGCCAAGACCAGACTCAACCCACTGTCCATACACAGCCTAAACCCAGCTTCACTTCCCGCCTAACCCAGTCACCCTGCACAGTGCCCTAACCCAGTCACTGAGCAGACCGATAACCCCAGTCACCTGCACCAAGCCTAACCAAGTCACTACACAGCCTAACCCCAGTGTCCACAGACCATTTTCCCAGTCACTGCAAACCATAACACTACGTCACTTACACAAGCCTACAAACCCAGTCACTGCACCAGCCTAACCCAGTCACTGCAGACCATACCCAGTCCACTAACACAGGCCCTCAACCCACGTCACACCACAGCCTAACCCCGTCACTACACTCAGCCCCCTAACCAGTCACTGCAGACCATAAGCCCAGTCACTACACAGTCCTAACCAGCACTACACAGCCCTAACCCAGGTGCACTACAGCCATTTCCCACGTCACTGCCAGACATACCTGTCACTACACAGCCTACCCAGCACCGGCAGAACCATAACCCATCACTACACAGCCCCTAACACCGTCACTACACAGCCTAACCAGTCACTGCACAGCCTAACCCAGATCACTGCAGACCATAACCAGTCACTACACAGCCCTTAACCCAGTCACTCACACAGCCCCCTAACCCAGTCACTGCAGACCCAGGCGCGAGCGGAGGCGGGGGGGGGAAGGGCGCAGTTCTGATTGTAGGTCGCTGTAGAAGGGCCGAATTCTGCTCCCAATTCCCAATTTGCGTTGAAAAGCCAGGATTTTTCCCAAAATAAAAAACCTAAATTTCCCCAAATGATAGATAAAAAAAAAAATCTACATAAAAAGATACCTTATTTGGATCGAAATATTTTCTGAATAATTAAAGGAACAAAGAACAGGGACAAAAATGCAGACAAGCCAGACACGAAGTATTATTTAAGTTATGTAGACAAGTATTCGGTATTGCGATATATGTTATGGAACTGCATCTTAACAGTCGGGCACGTCCTTATACAGAAAATACAGCAACATGAAGCCCAATCGCATTTCTACTGCTTAAAAAAAACCTTAAAGGGACAGCGATAGGCACAGACGTGTCCAAGCCTAGTTCAATAATCACTTTATTTTTCTTAACGCATACAAAGCAAGCATGATTGTAGAGAAATCTGAAGGCATCTTTGATGGGTTTGCTGAAGCCTGGTATCTATACTACGAGGTGTAGATTGATAGTTGAACACATACTGATAACAATCACGAACTGAGCGTGCGAATGTTGGAGATTCGGCAGAACCCTATACCTGGTTTTGCCGTCTCTAATTCTAAGGCTGTGGTAGGGAGTATTGAATTATCGGAGACTCTAGATAAACAACACTCAACAAGAGGCGAGATGGTCAAGTTCAACATGTGGAATACACGCCCCCAGTCTTCACTCATGCCCCCCATGCATTACACATATTATTGTGTCTGTTGACTTGTCGTTTTCAATTCTGCGCTCAATAGAGGCAAACATGTCCACTACTGGCATCATTATATCCTAAACCTATTAGTGAACTCCTTACTTGACGAATCACAACTGTATAGACCAATCATTATTTTCTCTGTACAGAAGCCCCAGGCACTTAAGAAACGAGCATCCGAGATCTATCAATGTGATTCTTCTCTTTTACTCGGGGTACACTTTATTCCAACCTCTCATTTCTATTTATCGCCATATTCTTTTGCAAGAATAGATTTGTGATTCTTCTATCTCTCATTCCAATATATACTATGTACAATTCTAAGTTGTCTTTTAAAAATCTGAAGCCGAAAATCTAAGATTTGAGATTGTGAATAATTGCCATCACACAAAATCACTCATCTTGCTAAGCAAAGAATGACAAGACATTACATTATTAATTGACTTAACAAGAGATTTTCGAGTAAGAGAGTATTGCTTTTACATACAAGAAATCTACTCTATCACAAATAACAACTGATTTTCCCCAATTCAAATCGCAATCTTAATGTTCGTCTTATTTCTTGCAAACCAAATAATTTGAACTGAGTGGCATTTCCCATTAGGAAGCTCCTCTTTGGTGCGTGTTGCATAGGCAGTGAAAATAAACAATATTAGCCTACTGGAGCCTATTACCCTCAGTCAATACAGCCAGCCTATAAACCCAGATTGCGCCACCTGTACATCCACCATTTGATCCAGTCGTACTCACAGACAGCCAGCTTGCTAACCCAGTTAACTACTACAACCATTATATTATCCTCCATGTCGACTAGCAGTATCAACTAAAAACCTTATCTCGTAGCCCTAACCACCAGTTTATCTCCATTGACTAAACCAACGTTCGCTCAACTCACGCAGAGCACGCGATCTCCTTACTATGACCAGCTCCCATTCTACAGTTAAGGCCACTAAAAACACCTAAATGTTCACTCCCCCACAGCCTCTCGGTGTTCAATACACCCGAGTCTCGCACAGCGTAACCCCAGTCACCTCAACACACGCCTAAAACCAGTCACTGCAACCAGACCTAACCCAGTCACTGCACAGCATAAAAACAACCAGCAATACAGACCAAACCTAATCATTGCAAGGCCCTAATCCAGTCAATAGCAGACCACGTAGAGTCCCGCAGCCACAAACCTACAGCCCTTAACTCAATTTTCATCTGTTCAGTAAGGTCCTCTAACCCTTCATGTCACGAGCCACAGGCACTTAACCCATGGACACTTGCATCAGCCACAACCCCTTACAGTCACTACTAAACAGATCCAACCTCTAAGATAGTGCATGTACGCATACAGTGCGATGACATTATAGCCCCACCATCTACTGCTATACAGCACGTCAACCACAAGCACAACAGAGTATGCTTCTCTCTTATTTATACTAAGTCGAAGCTGCAACAGTCTCGCCGGTTTAAAAACCGCATCGACTTACAATCACATATTCTATTTTCTCTTAACCACACTACGTTCGACTACACACCGCGTAATAAGGAACTGCGAGTCAAATGCAGATCCGTAAAACCCAAATGTCGTTCCATTGTCTTTACACTTACCACCAAGCTCCGTGAAGACCCATTAAGTCAATCAAGTTTTTACACCCGCGCATGATACTCTGCAGTGGACTAGCCTCTATAATGCTCACAGTCATGCTAACCGCAGACCTAGATAACCCAGGGTCTCACCTGAGCAATCCGACATCTATAACTCACTACACAGACGCTATCAACCCACAGGTCACTACAATGAATGTCTACAGCTTCCCGAATTTCAACTAGGCGATCGACCTGCTTAACCTATTCAAGTACACTACGTCCTAACCCTAACTTGCACCACTGCCACTAACCGTAAGTATACACAAGACCCGCTATTTACCCTACGTTCTGTAGACGACACGAGCCTAACAAACCCAGTCATGCGACAGCAGCGTTGAGCCATAAAATTCGACCAGTCTCTACGTACACATAATGTCCTTAACCCCAGTCCACTGCAGACCCATAACCCTCATTATCGTACATCCAAGTTGTACCCCTTTAGACACATGCGGCACGACACAACAGACCTACTACATGACCTCTAGTTAGTTCTTTACAGACGAGCAATATGAATTCATCTAACTGCCCATTCACGCAACCAACCCATAACCTTGCAAGATACATCATAGCAACAGGGTCCTGTATCCCCTCCACGTCTAGCTGCAACGACGGCCTTACCTCGTCCACGTGCAGAGCCAAGTCACTACCCATCACTACCGGCCTAAGCCCGGAGCACTCACACCAGCCTTAACCCAGTTACGACTGCACACCATTACCCGCTCACTGCACAGCAACCCAGCTCAGCTGACAGGCTGCACCCAATCCCGAGTCCAAAGCACAGCATCAACTAAACCAGCAAGTCCATTTCTGGCGACAGTGGCCTCACCTCTCATCTCACCCTACACACAGCACCTACCCCACAGTTCGTCTTTTAATACAAGCGCTCTTGCTAACCAGTTCCACTACACAGTCCGTTTAATCCCATGTCAAACTACCAGACTTGTGCCCCGATACACATGTGGACATCCCCCATGTCGACTACATCATCCACCTAACCCTCAGTTCTAGCTACATACCTAATTCCCAATTCTGTGCACAATAGCATTATACCTAGATCACTACACAGACAATTCAAAACCACACAAAAGCCAGCGTGCCTAGAAACACACTCAATCCTAGTATCATCCTTATCTGACAGCGAACCGCTAACACCATGTCTATCACCACAACAGACCTTACCTCAAAGACACTCACAACAATCGAGCGCTAACCGTAGGTCACTCTGCCGAACCAGGCGAAGCCCAGTGCTAGCAACACGGTGCCCATTAAAAGGGATGCAACAGCACTAGTTTCACTCACCCTAAATGCACAACTTCATATTACAGGCCCAACCCCATTGTTCCTCCAGTCACTGTGACAGACCCCGTTAAGCCTATGTTAGCACCATAACACACTGCCTTAATCTTCCACATTATTGTAACCCAGTCACTACACAGCCCGTAACCCAGTCATTGCCAGACCATAGAACCCAGTCACTACACAGGGCCTAACCCAGTGCACTACACAGCCTAACCCAGCACGGACAGAAATGAGAGCCGAGAGTCGACTAACACAGCCGAGAACCCGAGTCACTGCAGACCATAACCCATTCACTACCCAGCCTAACCCCAGTCACTACACAGTCCTTAACCATCACTGAGACCTAACCAGGTCCACACACAGTGCATATCCCTCACGTCTGCGACTACACCCTGATACACAAAGTCACACCACAGCCAAAAAACCAGTTCCCCTATAGAACATAACCCTCTAGTGGCATATAAACTAGTCACCTATACCCCCATTTATTCAAACTACTTAGGACAAGAACCTTATACACCTATTCAAAACGAACTCAGTTGGCCTACTAATACAGTGCTCGACTGACCATCAGAGCCTTAAAACCACAGTGCAAACTATGCAGACCATACAACCCAAATACATGCTGCCAGAGCCATATAGACCCAAGTCAACTCGATATTGATTCAATTCCTAGACCCGAGATAACCAGCTCAAACCAAGGCACCGACATAATACCCAGTCAACTATCTCTATGAACTAAATAAAGATAGTCAATAACTACACAGTCTAAACCAAGTCACTACACAGCCACTCAAACAGTCTATATGTCACTACAGACAATAACCCTAGTCAGCCACACAGTCCATAATACAGCCTCGAAAGTGCAGCTACACAGCCTAACCCCACGCTCCAATGCCCTACGGTCCTTAACACCCCCAGTCAACTCAGTATTCCTATACACAGCGTCACATAAACAATGCTTCCAACAACTTGAAACTCCAGTGTCAGTTTGACAGAAGAGAGTCTCTAATCCACAAGTCAATAATACTACAGAAGATTAACCAGTGCACTGATAACTCGAGCCATAGTATATCCCAATATGTCTAATTAGACTTAACATGAATACTCAATCCACCGGCAACACGAACTGCTACATGGGGGGCCTATAACCCAGTCACTACACCAGCCCTTACCCAGTCACTACACAGGGCCTAAGCGCTCAAGTTCAATAAACGTACTATCACACCCCTGTTCTAGCTCTGCCATCTGGTCATCTGCTCTCGTGCCCTAGGCTCCTGTCTAAGTCCAGGTCTACCTGCTCCCGAGTGCACAAATGATACCGCTCTCCACATACAGATAACCGTTAGATTGAATCGCTGAGTGTCATCCTTGACACTCTCTAGCTCTACAACTCATCCCTATGGTCCAAATGACAGACCAGATTTCACCCTATGCACTTAAACACAAGATCTTTGCCTTAACCCGCCCAGTCAACCGTTGCCACAGCGCAACCTCAGTCAACTTGCAAGCCTAGAACCATTCACATACCTACAAGATCCTAAAAGAGTCGCCAAATGTCAAAATTGTCAAGGTAGATCACTAGTTATTTTGGCATCAAAACCCTTTAGTCAACTACACAGTGTACACCAGATATGAGCGATATCCCCTCTTAAGTCGAGCACTTTTTCTAATACCACAAGACCAATACACCCACGTCAAGGCCTACAACTCCAGCACGATACCGTCACGCTTGATCGCCGCAACCTTACACTCATGATACACTACACAGCAACGTTGCCCCTAACCGCAGTCAGATCTTTCTATCAGACTTAGCCACAGTTCCAACTTTGCCACAGACCCACCATGTTCGACTATTCGCAGCCGAACCCAGTCACCTTGTCACCGCCTAACCACGTGTTCCATAGCACCAAGGATGTAACTGGAGATATGCAAACCTCAGTTCATTAGTCCGGACAGCGAAAAACCCATGTTTCAATATCGGTTCAGGACCCTATTAAACCAAGTTCATTGACTCAACGAAGATATACACACTAAATCCATGGTTGCACTACAGACCTATTGTGCCCATGTTCCAATCTGCAAGCACCAATATAACCTAGATCAACATACACACCTACATTAGCACCTTCCATTGCATCGAGCCCGTGTCCGCACACACCTCCATGCCCTACAGAACAGATCACACTAAGCGACAGATCGACTGATCTCTCAGACTCAATAAATCCTCCTAGGTCACCTACACGGCCCTGACACCCAGATGTCGTACTACCACAAGGAACCCCATCATAAACATCGCGGCAAAGATTGCTACGTCCCAGCATACATAGTCCTATACCACGCAGGTCACTTATCACAGTACCTTCTATTGTGAAACCCACAATCCGAAACCTTAACACCAGCCTTTGACACTCTCTAAGCTCATACCACTGATAACGACAGACCGCTATTTGTATCCCCGCTTACGAGCCTATGTTATTAACTCCATATCAAACCTAGATACTACACCTTATAGCAGCTAACCGAGCTACTGCGATGTCCCAATATCCTCCTAATAAGCACCATTTTGACCAGGTAACTACTAGCTCTTATGAAAAATAAACCCTTGCAGTTGGCGAGTAACACGAGGTCTCATAAACCCATCAGCAATCAATGGCGAACGAGCATGTAACCCCAATTCAATCTTGTTCAGCACCCATTAAAGCTCACTCATGTCTATATTCTCCCATCGGGCCAAAAAACCCATAGTGTCTACACCATACGACATGATGAACCATCGACCTTCGGATCACTGTCAGACCAGGAACCCTTCTTATGCCACACTACACAGAACCTAACCAGTCACTGGCAGTGTAACCACTCAACCCATCGAGTCACCTGTACATACAGTCGAAGCCCTTGTCTCGAACCATGTTCACTACACAACGTGCCTCGCCTCTAACCCACGAGACCTATGCCTAGTAGCACAGCCTATTCTCCTACATCAGCAGATAATTAAAAACCCATTCACTTGACACTAGCCGCGGAAACCCAGTCCACTAACCAGTCAGCGATTATACCTACGTCTACGATACACTAGCAAAACTGGACATGAACCCCAGCAGCTACACTTTCCACAGACGGAATTTTAACCCAGCACTGCAGAGTCCTTACTCTTAAGCGCGACCGACAACTATTCACAGTCTCGTACTAAAAGCCCAGTCCCCACTGCACAGCTGATTCAAAACCACAAAGCAGTCTGTGAGCGAACATTCATTAATCCTTACGACCATCAAACTGTCGACAAAGTGCATTAGCGCATCGTCCAGTAAAACCCACATACTCTATCCACACAAGATAAAAATACTATTTTCTTTAATTAATGATTTATTTGATAAATTATCTGATGCGCGCAGCGTTAGTGAACTGTAGAGACAAATTTAATTTCACATTCTATCAGTTATAAATTTAAGCTATGAAGTGTACTTGATCGCAATAGATATTTGTCAATTTATTGATTTAATATTTAAACATGTCCCATATCAGATTGTCCTAGAGCTGTTCCCCGCGGGAGCTTCTATGCCTATTCGGATGATGAACATAGTTCATCTCCACGCATATGCCTCAGATATTCAGTATAATCTGAGTCTCATTTACTCAATGCAATATGGTACAATAAAGAAGATCAACCTGTAATATCGTTAACTATACGTCAGTAAGTCATACAAACTACCTAACAATGTAATAATATAGATTGTGTATCAGTCAGATTACAGATCTATAATTATACTATTTCATCTATAATTTCTAATCTCTACTCTTAATTTTTACTACGCTTTTTCTTGCAGAGTCCTATTGACTTACCTCCTGTCGATTTCCCCATTTCAAGATCACGCTAATAGACAACCCATACACAGATGAAGGCGCCAAAGACTCTATGACAATTGGCATCGACATAGCAAAATCCTACTTCTGTGTAGGTCCAAAGCATGATAATTTTTCGTATGTGCTCCATGCCAGATTCACAAATATCGCACTTTAAGAGTTTGAAACTATTATAACACAAACACCAGCATAAAGGTTTCATATCCTATCTTCATTTTTAATGCCTACCAGATATAACAACACTATAAATATTTTCATTTAACCCCTGTAGGCTTCATTGGTTATCTTTCTTTAGGATTTCCTTTATATACAATTAAGCAACATATCTATTATATTTTTAACCTATAATTATTGTACCTTCCTCCTTCCTGCGCCATCACCGGAAACGGCGAGAAGGTCACAGTGAGCCTGTTAT